>JAYECN010455533.1:0-70662 GCA_035222435.1 Microcambeva ribeirae
CCCGGCGGGAGAGCGGCCGTGGCCGCCCGCGCGGGCCGGCGGGGCGGGACGGAGGCGGCACCTCCGTCCCGGCTCGTCCCTGCCGCGGCTCGCGAAGGGTCCCTCTGCTGTCGGCCACCCGTTAAGTTATTGATAGTGAAGGGTAGGACCGGGAACCTTTCTAACAGCTGCTCCACAGCATCTCACTGCTAGAGGTTATTTATTAATGTGTCTTATTTAAATAACTTATTTGTATATTGCCTAATCTAAGGATTCAAGACCAAAATGCCCTGCTTGTAAAAGCAGGCGAGCAGATGCTTTTCTCCAGCTGGGATTAAGCGAAAAGACAAAGCCAATATTCCGAATATATATATCTCATTTTTGACTTATATGAGGGTCATTCTGTGTAATGTAGTCCATATTTAAAAGAGTGCCAACTTGTTCCTAGGGAAAGACCATTGTCTAATAGCCGTTCCAAGGCAACGAATAAGCATGTGCTGACTCCTAATTTATTATTCTTCCATATATTTAAATATTTGTATTACAACAGAGTTTTAATATATTCAAATTATCATGTATTTTGGATATCTTAATATTTTTTCATTTCAACTTTGCACTGGTATTAAACTGTCTCCGGGCTTAAGCAATAAACTACAAACAAGAAGTTCTCTGAGTTGATGGGTTTTGCTGTGGATTCCCTTTTTCATAGCAACCGAGGAGCTAATCCAAGATGTCAAGGTCTGGCCTCTGGTCTGAGATGTGGGGAAAGAGCGAAGGGCCGGTGCTTGGTGCAATATAGAGCAAATGTCCTCTGCGAGGGCTCGTTTCAAGGGGCCACGTGGGACCAACCAGCCCCGCACGGGTCCGGCTCATGCGGAGGCGCCGGGGAAGCCAGCAGGTCTATCTGGGATGTGGTGCTTCCTCAGGAGAGGAGGAGATCTGGGGTTTGGGAAAGAGCGCAGGGATGGGGAAGCTGGAGCCGGGCAGAGATGAGGAGGAGTTGGATGGTTTTGTGGCGGGAGCGCAGTGCAGGGAGCAGCCAGTGTGGGGCGATCCCGACTGAAACAGGAGCGGATGGAGGACACGAGGGCGGCGGGAAGCGCCCGGGCTGCAGGGGGGACGCACGGGCCTTGCTGGAGCGTCCAGCCCGGCTCTCCCGGCGCGGCTGCTCCCGGCGAGGGCCCCGTGCCACGGTGCCCTGCGCTGGGAATCAGGCACTGCCGCTGGGAGGAGGCGACCCGCGACCCCCGGCGCTCCCGGCCGTGGAGACGGGTCCGGCTCGGAGTGCGGCCTGGAGCGTGGAGCGGCTCAGGGCTCCGCTTCCAGCGCCCGGGCGGAAAGGGGGGAAAGCGGCAGCACCGGCTCAGGATGGCAGGGTGGCTTTTTTATTATTATTATTTGGTACTCCCGGGAATATTCCCGTTTACGGCATTCTCTCTTCCATGGTGCAGCAGTGGGCGCTTCTTGCCCTGCAGGAGCAGAGGCCACGCGGCTCCGCTGCCCCGCTCATACAGGAACCCAAAACCTGGGTTATTTAGCCCAGCAAAAAAGAAAAGGCTGAGAGGGAGCGCAGCTCCCGACGCACCGCACAGGAGGAGATCTGGAAGAGAAACAACCTACAGAAGGAGGGAGTGTAACAGATGCTGACGTGTCACATCGTCAGTGACATGACCATGGGCCACGCGCTGTGAGTCAGTGCAGACCGAGGAGCAGGGCGGTCCCAGGCCCCTGGACAGGAGGAGACCGCTGGAAAACGGCCTCGGCAGCAGAGGATGGGACAGCACTGGTTCAGATGGGCCCAATTCGTTCATGAGCAGGCACAGACTGTGCGGGGCCACCTGCAAGTGCAGGGCAAGGGAAGGCAGAGGTTCCTGCCCGCTCAAGGCCTGCAGCATCCCTGCACATCCCTGCGCATCCCTGCACATCCCTGCATGCGCCTGTACAACCCTGCCCATCCCTGTGCATGTCTCTGCGTCCCTGCACATCCCCGCCCCTCCCTGCATGCACCTGTGCAGCCCTGCACATCTCTGTGTATCCCTGCCCATCCCTGTGCATGTCTCTGTGTCCCTGCACATCACTGCCTATCCCTGCACATCCCTGCCCATCCCTGTGTATCCCTGCCCATCCCTGCCCATCTCTGTCCCCACGTGGGCTGGGCCGGCTCGGCACGGCCCGTCCCTGCGCCCCGGCTCCGTCCCTGCGCCGGGGACGAGCAGCAGCCCTGACACAGCAGCAGCCTCCTGCCGAGCTGTCGCTCGCGCTTATCTACTTTCCATCAAGAAAGGTGCAAGTAGGAAACGCCGCAGCATTCCGGTGGCAAATCCCTCGCAGAGGTCTTTCTGAGTCAGTGGCACCAACTTCATCTGGGGCATCTCATAAAAAAACTACTCTCAGTCTGGCTGCTCCTGAATTAATAAGGCACTTGCAAGCTCTTATCAAGCATCTGATTGCAAGTTGCTATTTGAGTTAGAAAAATACCTATTAGTTATTACAAAACTCCAGACTTTCCCAGCTCAGCTAATTTCTCAGTGCTGTTTCCTGAGACATCTCCGGCTGATGGTGCCAGCAGAGCCCACGGAGCTCCTCTCGCCCGGCCACCTGCACGGATGGGTCGGGAAGGACCGGAGGCCTCCAGGTCCTTGGGATGCGGGTGGTGGCACGTGGAGTTGCACAACCCTGTTGCACTGTGGAAACCTCAGATATAGCCGGGCTGCACACGAAGAACCCTGGTTAGCCTGGAGCCCCCACCCCAGTCCCTGCAGGACTCACCAGAGCAGTTCTTCACTCTTTTTTTGGGGAGCCCATTCAGCCAGAAGGGCACCTAGTTTCCATAAATGCGGATCGCAGAAGCACAGAGTGGCTGCGGT
Organism: Microcambeva ribeirae; assembly: GCA_035222435.1. NCBI lineage: Eukaryota > Metazoa > Chordata > Actinopteri > Siluriformes > Trichomycteridae > Microcambeva > Microcambeva ribeirae. The sequence goes on from JAYECN010455533.1 coordinate 2,847, forward strand.
TGGAAGGGCCCTCTCGGGATCATCTATGGCCCAGGAGGGACGGGGACATCCCGTGGTGCTGCGGGCGAGGGCCCCAGGCCGGGCATCGCGCCGCCGCTTCCCGTCCCTCCCCGCGCGCACGGCAAGGTAACGGCGTCGACAGAAAACAAATGCAGACGAACGGCGCTTTGCATGATTTGGAGATATTCAAATGACACAACAACTGCATGACCGAAACGCTCGCAGGGCGCCCAGGGACAAAGGGAAGTGCCGTTGTTTAAGTGTTGTCACCTCCAGGGTCCTGACTGGGACTTGGTGCCCTTAACCTCCCCCTTTAGAGGGAGGCCTGGGATGCAGAGAAACGGGGAGGACACATGGGGTAGGTCACATACTTTTTCTTCGTACGTGACCTGACTCGTACCAGTGTTATCTGAAGGGTGGAAATTTCCTATGTTGAAACGTAATGCAAGATCAGAAGAGAATCTCAACTTTTACCAAAAAAATTGGATAGCAACAAGTTTGGAAAGTGCAGATAAAGAAACAATAAGTTTTTCCCGTGGGTTCAGCAATTTTGCAGCCATAAATAGAGATGCCCTTCCAGAAAAGCACACACAGGTGCAGCTCGGCCAAAAATCCAGGATGGGCGAGGCGGCTCAGCACAGGCAGGCCGTGCGCACCGGGCTCGCGGCGCTGCTTGCCGTGTGCTGCCTGCTCGCCCGCCGCAGCCACGAGGCCGCGCTCCCGCCGAGCATAAACATCCTGAACGAGAACATCAGGCTGCTGCACAACATCATGAAGACCAAGGTAGGTGTGAGTCGCACGGCCTGGGGAGGGACGAGCCGCGCGGCTGGGCTCTCCGAGCGCGATGCCGAGTCAAGGGAAAGGGCCGCGCCAGCTGCTCACCTGGGCACGGGGCGGCTGCAGGATGCGCGGAGGAGCCCGGCGCCCTGGGGAGGCTCCGCGCTGCCGATTTCGCTAGTCTCACTTCTGCCCTGTTCTGTCCCCTGGTGAAGGTTTCCTGTGACAAGATGAACGTGACGAATGTCTTTGCAGAGCACAAGGTAAGAAAGCAAAACGCGGGTTCCTTCATCCAGAAAGAGCAAGCGGGCGCTGGAGGTAGCGGGGAGAGGAGGCGCTCGGGGCTAGGGAAAGCGGAGGTAACAAGAAGGCAGAACAGAAGCCGTGTTACTCCCTTCTGCTGGGGGAATGGGATTAAAATAAACCAAAAAACATCATGAATTGCCAAAGGCTGATGGCAAGGGTGCCTGTCCGCGGCTTTGCTGGAGAGACGCTGCCAGGTCACCCAGCGCCTTCCCGCTCGCCGGGCCCAAAGCGGCTGCTGCAAACGCAGGTAGCAGCTCCTGGCCCCGGCCCGCGGCGGCTGAGCACAGGGTGCAGGCAGCACCGGGCGCTCCTTGTGGCAGGTTTTTCCTCTTTTTTTTTTTAAGCTTTTTCAAAAAGGAAGAGAGGAAACCCTTCCCTGGCCCGGCGCGGAGCCGCGTGTCGCACCCCCCGGCGCCTATCGGCGCATCTCGAGCGCAGCGCAGACACTCTCCCTCTTGAGCCCCCTTATCGGGAGGAAGGCTCTCGCGCTCGCAGATCTAATAGCAGATAGCGCAGCCTCTCTCTGCGCCGAAAAGTGCTGCCTAAGCCGAGCGCCCCGCGCTGCAGTTCCTGTTTTCACAGAAAGCCGAGGCTGCAGCCTCCGGGCGCACGGAGGCCGGCCCGCGGGGCTGCCTCCCGCCCCAGGGCGCGGCGGGGAAGGCGCCGCGTCACAGCTCCGGCCTCACGTCCCTGAGGAGAAGGGAGACGGGATGGGATGGGATGGGATGGGATGGGATGGGATGGGATGGGATGGGACGGGACGGGACGGGACGGGACGGGACGGGATGGGATGGGATGCGATGCAATGTGATGGGGTGGCCAAGGTGCCTCCAAGCTCCAGCTTCAGGGAGCAGAGCAGGCAGAGAGGCCAAGCGGGCTGCTGGAAGGAGGCTTTTCCTCTAAATTCTTCCTGTCCTGGGTCTTCTCAGCCTGCCACCTCCAAAAGATGTCACACAAGGTGCCCTTTGTCTCTGAGTAGCGTAAAACACCCCTTGCTCCGGAGCAAACGCTGAGGGCTCAGGTACCTCCGCGGCGGGAGCTCAGGCCCCTCTGCTCCTCTCTCCTCCGCAGGCTGGTGCAGAGCAAGGGGTCCCGCCCGCGGCGCCGCCCGGCCTGTCCCTCGGCTCCGTAAGTACCGAGCGCGGCGCGGCCCCGGCCACAGCGCGGCCGGGGAGCAGGAGAAGGAGCCGGCTGGGCTGAAGGAATGCGAGTAGACCCAGCCCCCATCCACTAATTCTCATTTTGGGAGAAGAGCCAGAGAAGACAATCGAATAGTTTGGTTTTTTTCTCCAAGAACTACTGAAGGCATTTTTGCTGTTACCTCATCTTAGACATAACGCTGGCAGGGGACTCCATCAATTCACAGCGCCTGAAGGAAGTGACTCTTCCAGCGGATGGTTTTTAGTATTCTCATATACGGAGCCCTTGGTGCTGGCGCCGGGGCCGAGGGCTGCGCTGGGGGCAGCGCGGACAAGGGCGATGGGGCTGCGCAGGGCTGAGCCTGGGCAGGGGGCAGGGGCAGGGAGAGCCGCCCGAGCCCTGCAGGGGAAGGAGCTGCTCCCAGGCCAGGCTCTGCCCCGTGGCTCCCGGCTGCCTCCGGAGCCCGGCAGCAGCCGCATTCCCGGGCTCCGGAGGCCGGGAATCGCAGGCGAGCCGGCAGGAGCAACCCCGTGCACACAGACACGTAGGAAGGTTTAGGCTAGGGGGTTTTTTGGACTCTCTCCCTGCCCTTCAGAAGGGAAGGGAATGTTTTGTGCTGTTTTCATCTGCTGCTAATGCAGCTGTTCGCACTACATGGACAGATGGTCTCAGTTCTTGGGAAGGGTCTAAAAACACCCACATTTTTCTCCCTCCAGAAAGAGGCCGAGCTCTTATGCAAGGCGGCGGCGGTGGCTGCGGAGGGGCAGAGCTGCCACCGGCAGCTGCGCGGCGTCGCCATCAACCTGCACGAGCTGCTGCGGCGGGCGAGCGCAGCCCCCCCGGTAAGGGCTCCGTCCCCGCGCGCCCGGCGCAGCAGGGACCGCCCGCGGCGCCTCCCCGCACCTCCAGCCTCTCCCTTCGGCACCTTTCTCACTTTCATGGTGGTTTCACACCAAAACAGCTTAGGCAGGCAGGTTGCTCTTTGCTTGGACTCGGCTCCTTTTCAGCAACTCTGCTTTGAGCAGACCGTCTTTTCGGCAAATTACTCAGCGTTTCAACACTTTGCGCTGCTCCGTCCTCTTCGCCGTAGCTCCATCCAGGTCTCTACCTTGCTCCCCATTAGCAGACAAGACCCTGCTCGGAATTCAACCCCTCCAGCAAAAATATTAATGGTTTTAATGTCTTTTTTCCCCTCCCACAGCTACCCTGTCCAGTGGCAGCAGGCAACACTACCTCCCTGAAACGTTTCCTACAGGACCTGAACCGAGTCCACCAACGATTAGTAAAAAACAGTCAAATCTGAAGTGAAAGCAACTTGTTTCCTACTGTAATGACACTGTATTTTCAGAGATTATTTATATCTATTTTTAAATAAATGTATTTTTGGACTAAGCTCGCTAACGCTGCATGTTTCTCGGCCAGCCTGTGTAGAACACAGGAGGCTCCTGGAGCTCCAAGGTGGCACACAGAGCTCCTCGGAGAGCAAGGGACACACTCGTGTTACAGCCCGGCATGGCCCTGCCCAGGCCAGCAGCAAAGGGGCTCCAGCAACGAAGGAGGGGTAAGGGAGCACGACAGGGAGCAAAGGAGCCTCTTTGAAGAGGCACCTCCAGCCGAGGGCGGTTCTGCTTTAGGGCCGTCTCCAGCAATAGGTGACTGGAGTCTTGCAGGTATTGAGGTAACTTTGCAACTTATTTTGGCATAGCGTGGGAGGGGCGTTTGGAAAGTCCCAGAACTGGCAGGGTTTGGTTTGAGCATCAGCTGAGTCAGAGTATTCTCAAGGGAGCTGCCAAATTATCTGCAGATCGCAAAAAAAACCCTGTTACCTACTGCACGAGCAGGCCGAGAGACCTAAAGGAAGGGAGGCGACGCAGATCAATACCGGGCACGCGGCACAAGAAGCGATGCCGAGCACTTCTAATGGCCCCAGGTGACTTCACGCCCTCTGCACTAATACAGGATGTGACAGCCTGCCAGGAGCCACAACGGTCATTAAAAGCGCAGGGCTGTGTGGAAACCCTCTCGCCACGGGCAGCAGCCGCTGCGCGGGGCACACGCGGGCAGCAGCAACGCGGCGGGACGGGGACAGCAGGGGACAAGACGCTGCGCCCGGGGCGCCGGCTCCCTCGGGCTCTCCAGGCCAACTCCCTTCTCCAAGCAGGGCTGCACGTCGGAGCCAGACAGACCATTGGGGCCGCCCTTCCTAACGTTCCTCCGCACGGCCAGCGGGGTAGAAAGAGGGTGGAGGCATAAAAGTGAAGAACACAAAGAAAGACGGAACTAGGAATCAAGTATTTTATTTTACGGTATGAACATGCTCCAAGGACACAAGGCTGATATATACAGTATAATGAGTTTATCAGAAAACTAAGAATAATCAGAAATAAACAGTTTGAAAGCCAATAAATAGGAAGAGGAATTATACAAACAGACTAGTAGGTTTTTTTCCTATATACAGGACTGGCTAAACAGAACTGTTGAGAAAGGTGAAAATTAGGATGTGTGCAGACAACAAATTAGTGAAAGGCACTAAGGACAATTTTCCCCTCCTCTTAAACAAAGAAATAATCAGGAACAAGTTAAATATGAAATAATTTAGAACAACATTAAATAACATAAATGCAGAAAAATTCAGTGTTAAAGTTGATGAATGAAAGGGAACTTCTGTTTGCAATATGGGAAAGTAGGTATATACCATATGTGTACATATATATCTGTGGGTCTATATATGTAAGTTAATATGATAATGAGAAATATTATAGAGCAACTACTGAGCTGAAATCAGAATGGCTGTATTGGCCAAGTCATTAAAAAACAAACCATTCCCTTCTAAAACAAGTTATGGGCACATCAGACATTCACAGATTATCCAGATAGAGAGGCTCATAGTAACCTCCAGGTCAGGCTCTCTGACAAACAGAAAATCCCAGGGGAGAACATAAAATGAAAGAAAACAGTTAAAAGACAAGCCAACGCGGGTAGTCTTCAGCATGGCCGTGGTGGTGTTCCATGTATTCCATATATTCATACGGTAGTGTTCCATATATTCCCGCAGGAGCAAGTGACGTGTCCTTCAAATCCAGCCTCTATCGTGACACCCCGCGGGGCCAGTCTCTCCCAAGTGGCTGCCAGCAGCTTTTCTCTTTCCGTGCATTTTCCTGCCCCGAGACGCTCTCGGGTTTACCCGGAGTGCTGCTGTTTTCAGCTGCAGGGCTGCAGCATGAATTCAACCAGAGATCAGCACACGCCTTCAGAATTTTTAAGCATTCTGACCTTAGTGAGATGGTCTGCAGTGACATCTAAGTCACTGATTGTCTGTCAGGTAAAAAGGGCAACTTACTACATTTTTTTTTGTCTGTTTTGAAAGCACAAGTCAGGAGCAACCCTCTTAAAAGCAGATCTTTTAACAAGGGACATTAACACAACAAGACATAACAAAATGAAATACAGTAACTATCCCTGGTTCTAAGAACTGACACAGAGCAAAATTAAGCATTTATCTGCGTGGCCATAAACCTGCATAAGAAGCTCCTACAACAAAACCAGTATTTGAGTCATTTTCAGTCTGCTTTATTGCAAACACATAATATTTGGTATCTTTACCTTATCCAAGCACGTTCAAAATAAGATCAGCTCTTCAAGGGTAAGTTTAGATTAAACAGAAACTGAGCATTTATCACTTAAACGCTACGCTGTAAAAAAAAGACAGTGTTTGTATTTGCATGTTCTATGAATTTAGGTGACAAAAACAGATCTTCTTCCCCCTCCACAAAAGACTAAGAGGAGAACATCTGCTTTCTGTTCACAACCCTGCAAGATATGTATCTTGGAAAACAAGCGAAGGCCCAGGATTTGTTGAGAATAACACTGGCATCTCCCGAACGCAACGCAATGTGCTGTTAAAAGAGCAGCTTTAGCCATGAAACGAGGACTCCTTGTCTTCAAAACCCTAGGTAACAAAAAGGCTACTAATTAAGCTGATTAACACCACACTGCCATGGAAACTCTTTGGATACTTGCAACTGATATGCTCTAGCGCTAGTTATTTAAAACACAATGCAAAGGCGACGCATTTTCTCCATGACACAGGAGTAACATATTAAAGTGTTATGTGTATTAGCAGCATAAATATAAAATAAGAACATGAGCAGCCACCGCAAAAAGACAGTTATTAGCAGAGACCAGAATTTCCTCATAGCGTAGCCAGAAACAGATGATACAATCTGCACATGGACAAGTGCAGCATCAACTATTTCAGCAGATGCTACTGTTCTAGGAAAAGGGGCAATTCATGCCCATTTTATATCTGGAGAGTGAAATTCATCTTCAGTTTATAGAGCACTAGGCCAGTACTCTGGGTCAGGGATGAGGAAATGGAACTGTATCGCTCAGTGTCCTCACGACAAATTTAGACTTTAGCAACAGAGCATTCTCTTTAGTGAATCTCTGCTGCTCAGACTACAACAAAACTATTCACATAAATTAAAAATTTGCCAGCTTAGTCAGAAGCATGAAAAGCAGCCAGAGCAATGCTGCAACACAGCTTTAAAAGGAAGAAAAAAAAAAAAAAAAAAAAAAGTAACATTTTCTTGCCTTTGCCTCAAAGGCCATTCTCTGTGATGTAACGAGATTACCTACAATCAGGGAAGGAAAAAAAAAAAAAAAAAAAAAAAAAAAGCACAACTTGACGTATCTGTTGTGCTGAAATGGAACACTGTCCCTTCCCAGCAGTCTGACACAATTACTCCATATAGTAAGAGCGCAGAGGAAGGGATAGAGGGGTATGTTTCATACACAAAATGATCAGGTTTGTTACTACAGTACAGAATATTTAAATAAAAAGGTTTGATGCTCAAATCAAGTTAACTCATAGTGTTTCAGTAACCACATTCAAATGCAGAACAGTGCAACAGAAAAAAAAAAAAAAAAAAAAAAAACAGTCATCTCATGATTCTTGAGACAATTCATGCAAACAACCCTTGGAGGGGCAAAAGGGACAGGAAAGAGGGGCCCAGGGAATGAGGAGTAAAGGATGAATGATCAGAGAAAGGGAGGAGAGAGAGAAGGGAAAGGGTAGAAGTGATAGGGAGGGGGACAAGGTGGGAATACAAGAAGGAGGGCCTTGGAGAGCGGTGCATGGAGTTAGAAACTGAAGGTCAGAATCCAAAAAAAAGGTGTGTAGAAAGATTGTAAGGAAAAGAAAGTAGAAGGACTGTAGAGAAAAGAAAGAAGATTCTTGAGACAGAGGGTAAAAGAATTGGTGGGAGAGGGTTAGGTGCAAAACCTGTTGTAGGACTGAGGGCTGAGTCAGCAAGACAAGTGGACTGAGTTGTCAAGGATGAAGGAAAGGGAGGCTGGACACAGAGAAAATGTAGTAGGATGAGGAACAAAAGCTTGATACAAGTGTGGGAAGGAAAAGAGGGGGCAATACCTACAGGGTTGGGAGCATAAGGGATAAGCCTTATCGAAGCTCATTATTTCTGCCATCTCCTTACACAAAACCAGGTCAGCAAATCTGCAAGAGAATAATCTTGGACTCCCACAGCCCCAGAGCTGACGGATGCCAGGAATACAATGGGGAGAGTGATTTATTACGCCGAGGCACTGAGGCAAGGGAGGCAGCGGTGAGGTGGTGGGGCTGGAGACAGGCACCCTGTTTCCCACTGGAGCTGGTGCCTCTGATGGAGACCTCTCCGCACCTCAGCAGGACACCGTGTGTATTACACCTCACCTGCCAGCAGCAACTTCCTTCCTCCATTCTGGCTGTCTTCCTTCCTTCTCTCCCTGTCCTCATTCCTTCGTGCCTTCCCTCCTCCCTTTGTTTTAGCCCCACCTGGACAGCAGAGCTCCACACAGTTGGCAAGAGAAGTTCCAGCGTTGCCCCCTGAGAACCTGCTGCCAAGGAGGCCAAGGGGTTTCATCACATGGGGCAGCATCCAGGTGGGACAACTTGTAACACGAGTCCTAGGAAATGATTGTGTCTCTCTCTCCAGATCTGAGATTCACCATGCACAGGAACTGGGCCAGGAAAAAGCCAGGGGAGAAGCAAGGCAAGAGATGGTGGAAATTGGGGTCTTTGGGGCCCCAGGATACACCATCTCCGCTCGATTCCCAGCCTGGGAAGGCCAAACAGGCAACCAACCTTTTCAAGAGTAGCTTCACATCCACTAAAAGAAGGGGTGTAGGATTGGGGGAACAGCTAAAAGTATCCCCAATATGGGCTGCAATCTCTAATCCTCATGGCTCCCTCCAATGCAGGCCTGTCCTGGGGGCTCATCGTGTTTCCCCCCTCCTCTGCCTGCTCTGTGGCAGCTAATCGGTGACCCACTGACAGTCTCTGTCCATCATTCAGCCCCATGCACAAGGGGGTAATTAAACCCTGACCCGCAGCTCCTTTTATCCATTTCCTCCGCACAGTCACTCCCAGGGACCGCTGAGGGGAGGGCCTGGTGTGGCTGCCCCAGCCTCCAGCTGCAGTGAGGATGTAAAGCGCAGGAAGGACTTGCTGTAAAATGAAAGATGCTGAGGGGGCAGCCAAGAGCAATTGAGTGGTACAAGGTTTGCCACACACTCATGCAGAGCTCCACTGATCTAGCTCCACACTACAGACATCTGCAAACCTTCAGCTCTCTACTATCACTCTGCCACATTTTCCAGCACCCTTCCCCTGCCTACCCATGCTGACAGCAAACCCACTGCTCCTCTGCATGTCCTCAGTGTTGTGCCTGGTGTGGATGCTCAGTTTGCTCTAGCAAAGGCTTTTGGAAGCCCCAACGCCTCCAGCCCTGTGCTTGAAACCTCACACCATTTGCTGATGTACTCCAGCCCAGCACAAAGCTTCTCTACTCCCTGGCACAAGCCCAGAGCCTCCTCTTGAGTTAACCCTAGGTGTATTTCTCCATGCTTCAGGCCTGACCTGCCCTGGCCTTTCCCACTAAACACCTGGAAAGAGGTGAAAGAGGTAAACACCAGAGGCAGCACAGGATGGCAGGGAACATTCCATGAAGCGTAGTGGTTTGACCCAGGGGCTGGCCAGGATGAGGTGATGCTGCAGTCGCCTGGTCACCAAGACAAGACAGGATGTACCCAGTGACAGACAGGACTCTTCAAATGGCAGGAAGTCCTTTATTTTTTTGCTTCCTGGCACTCCGTGAAATTTATTACACAGATTGATAAACAGCCCGAAATGATGCCGAGCCGCCCAGACTCTGTTTCCTCCTCCCAACCCCAAGTGGAGAAGCTGCCTCCCTCCCACGCATGAGCAAGAAGGGCTGGGGCCACCCGGGGAAGGGCATGACGGGTAGAGCAGTGCCCCTGAACAATTAAGCACTGTCCCAGGCACTGCACACCCCTGTCCTGGGAACAAAAGAGTCACACACAAGAGACCTGACTGTGAAGCCTCCATCCGCTTTCATCACTGACCCCTGGGGCAGCCAGGGCACAAGGTCAGCCCACTTAAACTCCAAACTCCACCAGAAATAGAGCTGGGAAGTAGGCAAGAGTGGCCAAGTGCAGGGGTCCCCAACCATTTGAGGGGTTCTTTGACTGAGACATTTCATTTCATCAAAGAGACATTTTTTTCTGGAAGGAAAATGGAAAGCAGCGGGTGTGAAGGGTGTAAGGAGAGGGGGGTGTTCACCGTGAATTATGACCACTCTCAACAAGAGTCTTTTACATGGAGGAGGTGAGGAAAGGATGGGGTAATTGGCCATGTTAGACCCATGCATAATGAGGGCAAGTCGCTGCCTGCCTCCCGCCCTGCACTCTGCCACGGCTCACGAGATGTGGACCCCGTCCCCGCAAGGCTAGAGCTGCACTCACCAAGGGCTCAACCCAAGCGCCTCTGCTCGTACAGACTCTACACCCCGGGCAGCTTTGCCAGCACCTCTCTGCAGCAGTCACAAGACCTACTGTGCAGTGCAATAGCGTGTGGCCATCCCTCCCAGCGCCGAAAGTTTTTAAATTGCCTCATAAGTTAAGAAGGACCAGCCAAGCGAAGGCCCAGGCTTTGCACCTGCAGAGCCTTAGAAGCCTCGCTTGGCACCGAGTCGCTGCTTTCTCAGGTTGCAAACACGTGCCCTTGCACGGCCAATGCTTGCATGCAAATAGCAGGCGGGCCTTGCGGGGCATCAGCACTGAGCCATGAATTAGTAGTAGGTGAGAACAGACGCACCCGAGACCTCTCTCTTCACTTAGGAGGGGAAATCCATGGAGAAGGCAAGAGGCAATGAGATGGGTTCAGCACTGTATCTACCGTGGAGCTTTGTCTGTTTAATCAGTATTCTTTTGCCTGAGTAAATTTCTGATAAACATACATTTGAGAAATTTTGAAGGAAGGACACTTAATGTGGTAACAGCATACACCCACCCAGGCACATGAAAAACAATCCTTATGTATGACTATCCCGTAGTCAACCTCCGTGAACCCAACATCTCCTTCTCACCTGCATCATGCAGAGGCCTCTGCAGAGGTCCTGGAGCATCCAGCACAAGTGGGGAAGAGCCTGGGGGCAGGTGCTGTGGAATGGCAGGCAGGAGAGGGCCACAGAGGGAACATAATAGAATATGTGGGGATATAATCCCCACATTTACCTATTGGAGATTTTCCCCAAAAACAGAAAACACAGCTTGAGGGACAAGAATTGAGAAATATGTTAGCCCAGTTCTAGTCATGTTGACAGTAGCAGAAAAAAACAGCCAGAAACAGGAGATGCAGACCAAGTACAGAGAAACATATCCAAGTGCCAAGCAGTAACTAGCCATGCAATGTGTGATTTGCTTGCAGAATCCTTATTACACATGATGAAAGACAAGCAGAAGAGAGCTTGACCTGCAGAGCCCAAGCTGAGCTTACCCGGTTGCCTGTTTAAGGATGGGAAAATGCCTGTGTTTGCAGACAGCCCTTTCAATACCAGCAGCATTGGAAAACAGTAAGGGTACAGCTGCATTTCATATTTGTGATGTGATGATTAATTAGACCCACTCTTGAAAGCAAACAGCTTCCTGGGTTTTCTTTTATTTTATTACTATTTTTTTTAATCAGGTGAGCCAGCCTTATCACTTTGGATTTGAGACTACCATTTTCAACAATAATTCATCACCTTTTCCCTGAGGAGATGGTAATCGCCTGGCTTTCTAACATTGAGACAGACGTGACTTTAGAACACACGTAGATTAATTCTCCATCTCATGCACACAGAATCCAACTGATCCCGAACATGTCAGAATTGCTGTGCACACAGGGCAGGGTCAGGTAGTACCTGTACATATAGGCTCCTACTTACATGACATACTGGGCTGCATATGCACACATAATGCACCCACAGCAGCACAAAAACAGGACAACCAAGCCTACCTAAAGATTTTGATCACTTTTTTTTTTTTTTAACTTCAGCCCAGTTCTGCTTCTTGTTTTTCTTTCTAATAGCAGGAGGAGCTGATGGGAAGTGAGAAATTCAGTGCCTGTTCTTTTCCCTTGCAGTTGTAGCAGCAGAAGGGGACCCATACAACCCCAGAAGAAATGAATCCTGGCATTTCTGTAAAGCAGCCTGGTGCCCTGTTAGGCACAAGGCTCTGAGCAGTCCCTTTGGGCAAAACCAAATGGTTTGTGTTATGCAGGTGTTCTCCTAGGCTTGGGAAAAAGGTTTTTTGTTTTGTTTTGTTTTGTTTTCTGGCAAGAAAATAAGAGGAACACCCCACCATTTCCAACCCTTCGTGACAACAGTTCTCAGCAGTGCCCACACGGTGGAGCTGCCACCTTAGAAATTAGGCAGAGCTGCCTGCCCTGGTGCTCGCAACCCCCTGGCACAGCAAAACCCAGGGTGCTCCAAGCAGGAGCCCCTACCACGCTCAGCAACGGGACGATGTGGGGTTCACGGGCCCCTAACCTATTGCATGGAGCAGTCCTGCCGCGGCACGACAGAGAGCCGACCTGCTGTGTGATTTGCTTTACAGGCTCGTGTCTGTATTAACTGGCAACTTTTGTGCAGTTAAGCAGTTTCCTACACGTTTTGCAGTGCCCAGCTAATGAGGGACTGGAGTTAAGCTGAAGCTGCCATGTCACTTTATTGTAAATACATTATAATGCTACAGCTAATTGTTAACCCGCAGTTAAGAGTTGTCAATAGTGAGGTTATGCATGTTAAAGAGGATGGAGGGATTGTTTTTATGCTAATTGCATTTCAAAGTAAGTGTTTAAGATGAAGAAAATTACAACCAGCTCTAAGAATCTAATCTGATTCTGATCTAAGAATTTCAAAGAATTATAAAGGAAAATGTTTCCAAATGTTGCAGAGTTTTTCTCAGGATCACAGCACTGTAGTGTCAGTGCAGTCAAGTCTGAGTAAGGTGCGAGCCACCATCTCAGCACCTACCAACCCACATAGTTATATTTTTTTCCTTTTATCTAACCAGAATTTCCATGCTGCAACTTGTGACTATTGCCTCTTGTCTTTGGCTGTGCAAAAGCTCCGGGAAGAGTGTGGCTTTGTCTTCTCTGTACCCTCCTTGGCCACAATAAATTGCCACTGCACCACTAGGCCACAGAGGCTTCCTCAGGTGTAGCGATCAGGGTCTGCCCCATTATTTCCAGGGCTTCACAGATGTAAAGCTCCTCTCAGCTTCCAGGGTCAGGATGTCAGTGTGTTCTCTTCAGAGAGCTTCCTTCTGAGGGACTTGCGTTTCTCATTCAGCTTCCCTTCATAAATAAATCATCTTTTAGACCCTGGACTTCAAACTGATTCTTAACAACATGCTCTTGCTCTTGCACTGGGGCGTTGTAAGCGGCTTCAGCTGTTGTTTTGATGTATGTAGTTTCTAGGCTCATGAGGCTGCACGCTGCAAACACTAAGTACCCTCTAAGACAGCAAGAGAGGTCACTGTCTACAGCCTGCCCTTGTTGCTGGTCAGGAAGCAGTTTTTAGTTCAAAGGGTGTGATTTTCTTTCATTGTTTTGATCTGTGTCAACAAGTCAGGTTCGGCAGCCTGGGTAATTCCTCAGAAGTCAGAAGCAGCTGGAAGAGATGACACATAATGCAACAGGAGACCATATTCTTCTGGGAAATCAAAGCATTCTCCCAGTCACGGTGCTCTCTTGGTGGAGGCAGAAAACCCATTTGAACATCTAACAACTACCCCCTTGCACATTGCAAAGGGGCAAGATACATCAAAGCTCGGCCATAAGGCCGTACACATGGCAGCGTGGTGGTTTTTCACACAGTGGTGCTGACCGGCTTTCAAAACACCACAGGTCCGCAGCTTCCACAGGTCACCACCGGCTCCGCAGCGGCAGATGCAATTGTACTAACCAACCTGGAAGCTCTTTGTACCCCTGCTTTCATGGGAACGGCCAGTCCAGAATGTTTTTCCATTCGCAGACGCACTTCTGAAGTGTTCTCTCACTACATACAAGCATTATATAAGCACTTTTATAGCGTATATGTATTTTTATAGTATGCATCATCTACAAGAGGCAGTTGCAATCTGCATCTTCCCGACCGGCAAGTACAAGAAATTGTACTTTTCTCAATGTGGGAACACTCTTTGGGTTTCCCTGTTGAGTGAAGAGTGGAAATAGCTGCTCATGACAAGCAAGGAAAGTGCTGGTGTTTCGCACAGTACCACGAAACACCTAAATCCCTCTCAGCTCTCTCCAGGAGGGGGCCCAGAGCACGCGACCCCCAAGGACAACCCCCGCCAGCCCCGCTCCCGGGACGGCCATTTTGTGAGGTTGCCTCTCTCCCGCCGCCCCCAGGCGGGCCCCGCCCCGCCGCGACTCAGCCCCGCCCCGCAGCGCCCCCGCCCCCCCCCCACGCCGCTCTCAAGATGGCGGCGGGAGCGGGCATTAGCTGCCGCCCACTGCCGTCCCCATGGCAACGCGCGTCGCTAGGCGGGGCGGGAGCAGTGGGCGGAGCTCCGGGCGCTTCCGGGCTGGCCCCAGCAGTGACGTGTGTGACAGCGCCGGGCGGCAGGTGGCGGCGGCGGGGGCTGCGCGCGGGACGGGCACTTCCGGTGAGACATGGGACAACCGCCGTCCCGGGTCGCCCCGGCAGCGCGGTCGTGTCTCCCCTCCCGCACACACACATAGGGACCCCGTAACGGGTAACGGGGCATGGCCGGGAGCGCGGCGCGACGGGAAGGGGGCGGCAGCTGCCGCCGGAGGTCGCGCCGCTTTGATGTGGCGCGGACGCGCCCAACGTGACGGCGAGCGCGGGGTGAGGAGGAGAAGGGGAACGGGGGTGGCCTCGTTGCTGCCTGGCGTGTGAAATTAAATATACGCGCGTGGGGACTTGTGCGTGGGGCGCAGTGGGGCCTTCCCAGAAGCTGCGGAAAGCTTGACGTGGCCTCCCGAGATGGGAGATAAGCATCAAAAAGTTATCTAGGTTGCCGTGAAATCAAGAAAGAAACCGAAATCTTCAGTGGATTTAGAGAATAAAGCCACAGGCATCTTTAGAAGTTGTGGTGAGGGGCAGGTCGGACATGTGAAGGGACAGTTTCCAGAAAGGACCCTGTTTTGTTCTCTGCACTGCAAGAGAAAAAAAAAAAAAAAAAAGCCTATATGTTCGTGGGTTTTCAAAAATGCAGTATTTGAACTTGAGTATTTTCTCCTGCTCACACTTGAGAACAGAGAATGACAAACTCTTGAAATACTTTTTGGCTTCAGTATAAGAAAGAACACCAAACATCATGTGGAATTAAAAAAAAAAAAAGGAAGAAAAAAGGAGAGAGAGTGAGAGAGAGTGAGAGAGAGAGAGAGAGAAAAGGTTTCGTAATGGCCACAAGTTAGCTCTCTGTACTTATCTGTTGAGATCACTGATTTGTTGGCTTTTGTTCTTTCATTTTAGACAGTTTGGCACAAGCAGAGTTTCACACCAACAGATTCGATCCAGCTGAAACAATGTTTGCAGACTTGGACTATGATATTGAAGAAGATAAACTGTGAGTATTTCACTTGTCTTCTACATTTCTTTTTTTTCCCTAATGGGAACAGATAGATTTTATCTTTTCCTGACAGTTCCTGACAGTGTGTGCTAAAGAATCAGGCTGAGGTCCTGATTCCTTGCTCTCTGGAGACTGGGGATGAGGGATTGCTGTGTTGGTGAACAGTGAGGGATGCTTTCTGTTGATCTACAGTGACTGCTGTGAGTTTCTGATCATAAAACAGTGCTGACAAATCTTCAGTGAATTAGTGACCTTAGTTAGGGAAGAAATGACTTTAGAATGGAGAAATGGAAATAAGAAGCAGGAAGAAATGGAGAAAAGTTTGGGAATCCTTATATCTGTAAGGAGAATAACACTAGGTTTCTCTTAGCAAGTAAAAGGTTTTTGAGGTTAGTAGGGAATTTGATATGGAGCAGTTGTCTCACATTTCATTTGTTAACGTTTTCCTCTAACTCTAGCACAAAGACTAGATGAAGTGCTCTCTAAAACAGGCAAACATTTCCTCTCTCCCTAGTAGTGGGTGAAGGTATCTCCTCCTCTCACATGTAATGGCAAAGATTTTTCTGCTGGTCTGTACTGATACACTGTATAGCAGAAATAAAGTGATTAATTCAAATGTACAATACCCACCATGTTTTCAGTTTGTATTGACCTAGATACCATGATTATTCCATACAAATATAACTGTGCTTGCAGTGACAGCAATTCATTCTCGCTCTCCCTCATTCTAGTGGGATACCCACTGTTCCTGGGACAGTAACCTTGAAGAAAGACTCTCAGAATCTGATTGGGATCAGCATTGGGGGAGGAGCACAGTACTGCCCCTGTCTCTACATTGTCCAGGTGGGTGATCAGGGAAGAGTAATAAACCATCTCAGTAAAAATGTTGGCCTGAGAGATGGATAATGTGGAGAATCCTGTGATTTTTATTTCTATCAAGGTGTGAACCATCTCACTTCTCACAGGATCACAGAATGGTTGAGGTTGGAAGGGACCTCTAGAGATCATCTAGTCCAGCCCCCTGCTCAAGCAGGGACGCCTAGAGCCCCTGGCACAGAGTCACTGCCTTAGTAGCTAGCAAGCATGGAAAAATAAATTAGGACTTATGAAATTATCCTTCTCCTTTGAGAACATTTAGAGGAGTAGTGAGCCATCCTCTATTTGAAGAAATACAACACTTGAGGGGCCTGTCACAGAGACTGCAAGCTCCTGAGAGAAGATGATCAGGCCAACTCTGAGTTAGAGGGGGAAAAAAACAAGGCTTCATGATGAACAAAATACAAATAAATACAACTGAATTAAATAGGAAGAATATAAATGTCTCTTCTGCTCTCCTCCCTGTTTCTTCCTTCAGCCTTCTATTCACTTTTCCTCCTAGTTCCAGACTACCTGTGCTCTTTCTCCTCTCTGCCAGGTGTTTGATAACACTCCAGCAGCCTTAGATGGAACAGTGGCAGCTGGTGATGAGATCACGGGAGTGAATGGGAAGTCTGTCAAAGGGAAGACCAAGGTGGAGGTGGCCAAGATGATACAGATGGTAAAGGTGAGAGGTAGGAGGGGGCCAGTGGAGCTGCTTTGTTACGGTTTACAGATTGTTGTCCTTCAGGAAAGGAGGCTGTTGCTGCTTGCTTCCAGTACAAGTTTGGGATTTGCTCTTCTTACAGGGCGAAGTGACAATTCATTACAACAAGCTTCAGGCTGACCCAAAGCAGGGCAAGTCCTTGGATATTGGTAAGACTTGTTGGTTTCTTTCTCCTTAGAGGGTTAAAGTGAAAAGTTTGTGTTTTGTACAACCATTGATTTTTATTGGCCAGGGGGAGGGTTTATTTTTAAAATAAAGGATGTGCTTTGAACTAAGCTTGTGCAGCGCTCTGTTTCATATGATCTGCCTTCCTCACCTTCCTAAGAGATCTATCTATTCTTTTCACTTCCATTCTTTTTCAGTAAGGTGCTGATGAACTGAAAAGGGTTCAGGGAATTGCTGAGGCCTGGGATGGATTTCTGGGGAAACAGAAGTGCGGTGAGAATATGGATGATTTTCCAGAGGTGCTAAATATCTGTGGCTTCAGGTGCCATTCCCAGAGCTGCAGGTGCCTGGCACCCCTGGAAATACACTACTAAATGCATATGGCCGCGCCATCTAAATCCAGAAGGACAAAATCATCTTTAGTAATTTGTAGAGTATGACCACCAAGGACAGAAGTGAGTTCTTAGGTGTGACAAAAAGGTTTAACAACAATAAAATAAAATTAAGCAAAGGCGTACCTGTGTATCTTAAGTCCTATTTGTCTTGCATTCAGCCTGGTCTCCTGACTTGAGATGAGGTAGTACAGAATGTACCATAAGCAAAATTTAGTTCCAGGTATCACAACAGATAGCTTATAATGAAGAGAGTTAGTGGGATACTCTTGCAAAGAAAGTGGCAATGTCATGCTGACTGAAGCATGTAG
The DNA here is from genome assembly GCA_035222435.1 of Microcambeva ribeirae. NCBI lineage: Eukaryota > Metazoa > Chordata > Actinopteri > Siluriformes > Trichomycteridae > Microcambeva > Microcambeva ribeirae. The sequence goes on from JAYECN010455533.1 coordinate 20,459, forward strand.
GAGAGAACAGAAAGAATAGAAGATGTTCTGTGCACAACTGTGCCTAAGGTCTAGTTTCTCTGGTATGCTTTTTTTCCTGCTCACTACCTCAGTATTGATTTAAGCTGAAGCTATCCAGCCCATTTGATGCCTAAGAAACTGGCAAAGTAAGTTCATCATAGAATATAAACCCATAGAAATAACCCTGATCCTGGATCTCTCTTTTGGCTTTTAGTCTTGAAGAAAGTAAAGCACCGATTGGTAGAGAACATGAGCTCAGGGACAGCGGATGCCCTGGGGTTAAGCCGAGCCATACTTTGCAATGGTAAGTAGTGTGCAGAAAGACATTTTTAAGTGAACACTTATCATCTTACACTTGCTAACTTTTTACAGTTTCGTACATATTCCACGTAATTCTCCTAAGATTCTTCTTTTGCCATACTTATCTGTTGCAATTGCCTCTTCCTGTGGGATATATCATGTCATTGGGGCCATTTAAATGTTAGCCAAGGTCAAGTTAATTTCAAGTGGGGACTCAGTGAACGTTGGTAGCTAGTGACTTCATGCTATAAAACAACTTTGCAGTTATTTTAATCACTTTCCATGTTGGACCAGAAGAGAGGCATTGGAGATGCGGAAAAAAAATGAACCAAATGTATGAAATCTGGGCTTTCCTAGTTGGTCAGGTCTAGATTTTAATATTTTAATTCTGTTTCCTTTCAGATGGATTGGTAAAGAGATTGGAAGAGCTGGAAAGGACTGCAGAATTATACAAAGGTAAACCATCTTCCAGATATCAAATAGAAGGGCCGGATGCATCCGCTATGGTGCAGTGAAATGACTTGGGTTTTTTCTTTCTGACTTCCATCACAGGCTTGACAGAACACACCAAGAGTCTTCTTAGAGCTTTCTTTGAACTGTCCCAGACACATAGAGGTAAAGAGTCTGAGCGAAGGGAGCAGAAATCTTTGACCTCCAGTTTCAGGAGTTTTATTCGCTACTTAGATGTGTGATTTCCTCAGCAGAACACAAGTAAATATTGCAGGAATAAGCTAGGAAAGACTGTCTTCCTGGCATTAGTGGCCTCTGTCTTTCATATGTGATATTGAAGAAATGCTTGCCAACCTCTTGTCTTTAGGGAATATGTAGCAGCATCCCCCTGGCCAAGTGCAAGGTTATCGGAAGGAGTTTTAATGTTGGAAGCGAGATTCTTCTCCAGGGCCAAACCCTTCTTCCGTCTGTTTGTATTTATTGCCCTCATCCAGCATTTGGAGATGTTTTCTCTGTCATTGGTGTACGGGAGCCACAACCAGCTGCTAGTGAAGCCTTTGTGAAATTTGCTGATGCCCATCGCAACATTGAGAAGTTTGGGATTCGCCTTCTGAAAACAATTAAACCGGTAAAGAATTTAAACCTAGGAGAAAAGGGGTCTGGAAAATAAGGGGGTCTAGAGAAAATTGACTTTGAAGGTGTAGTCTTAAAACTCATTGGAGAAAAAACTATCTTTGCTTTCCTTCTGGTTCTTCATAAAGAACCTTAGAGATTTAAATAGCAAGTATCTTGGTCTGCTGTGTTATTTGAGCCTGACATATAGACTTGTCTTTCGGACTGTTGCACGTGAATGATATTTCTATCCTTTTCTTTGGAGGTAGTTTGATCAACATAGCCCTTAGTCTTTTCCCTGACATTGGTACCCATTTTTAAAAGATGTCATTAATTTGGAAGAGTTTACATAAACAGCTGAAGATTAAAGGATTTCAATAAATATGTTTGAGTAAGAGTTTCTAGGAGATCTCTCTATTTGGTTTAGCAAAGAGAATGTTAAATGTTGATTTGAACAGTATGCTAAGTGCCGTGTTGGATGAATACTATTGGATATTGCACCTTTGAATCTAGGGAGAACAATTTCTAGCACTATCTGGAAATGAAACCAGATGAGAGGAGACAGATTCAGACTGGAAGTGAGGTGTGTATTTCCAGCACTAGAAGAACCACTTGCTAGTCCCTATAATGCATACTCTAACCGTGACAATTTTGACTGCAGATCAAACATTTTCTTTAAATATGCTCTAGCTCAGAAAAGAGTTAACTTGAGGCAGTTTCATGACCTGTGCTAGTTAGAAGGTTGGATTTAATAAATTGTACTCATGCTTTTTGATCTAAAAGTCAGAAATGGAATATTTCCCTTGCAGATGCTGACTGATTTGAACACCTACCTGAATAAAGCCATTCCTGACACGAGACTGACTATCAAAAAGTACCTGGATGTCAAGTTTGAATATTTGGTGAGCTACTGTGTGTGTTTTTGTTTTTTGTTTGTTTGTTTGTTGTGCTGGTTGGAATTAAGTTTTATGGAATCATACCCTGAGGATCTCACATAGTCTAAATGAATCATGCGTCTTTCCTTCCACAATCCATTCAAGAATACATTTTTTTTTCAGTCTTTTGTTGCCAGATTGCCCAGATTTAAATACATCCTTTTGACCTAACAGTTGTTACTAGTAAGAGATTGTTTCCCATAACACAGGTGACTTTTTCTATCTGATTCAATTATTTTCTTTAATTGTAAAGAGTTGCCATATAACTTACCCTCTTGCACTCCTCTAAATAGCTTTACAACCTCAGACTCCATATTTTAGGTAGTTTTGGATAGTCTTTGTTTAGCTTATCCTTAATATTTTTTCTTCTTTCTTTTTCTTTTAATCCTGACAAGTCTTATTGCCTGAAAGTCAAGGAGATGGATGATGAAGAATACAGCTCCATTGTGAGTACCGGTGCTGTGGCAGTGAGAACTGCAGACTGTTTTTCTGTAGCTCTGTGCAAATGTTCCTGCAGTTGCAAAAGCCCTCTGGTGCCTATGTGTAGTCAAACTAATGAATACATCCTAAGAATAATGCACATTTATTCTTGACATATTAGAACCTGGAGGTCCATAACACGACATAGAAATAGCTGTCATGAATCATTGGTGCTGTGGAATAGCAGAACAACCAGTCACCTCCTCTGTAGACTGCTTGCTCACTGGTTGCATGTCTCAGTGTTTAGGTAATATTAGCTGCTGTAAGGAGGATTAAGGTGTTATCTTCACAGATTCCCTCTGTGTGTAATGTACAGCTTATCATTAATTCTGGACTTGCTTCTGAGAATGGAAGTTTAGCTTCTCTGCAGTAAGGCAAATGTCAAAGCTGCGTTCGTAGTTAAAGAAAATTGATCAGAGGATCTCTCCTAACAATAACTTAGTTCTATAAGTAAGTTATTTAACCTCAGAAGACTAAAAAGAAGAAGAAAAAAAAAAGTGATGTCCTTCTCCAATAATGCTTAGCTGTTTGAATCTTTGAAGAGTTTTATGCCTTTAATCCCTAAGAGCTGTTTAAGGTAACTAACGGTTATGCCCAGTTTCCCTGCATAAAAGCAATAACTGTTTTGTCCTAGGTGGTGATCTCAGAGTATGGATTTGAATTTTGCTATTCCCACTAACAAGTGCTAGGAAAGAATAAAACTTTTCTAAGACAATTCTGAATCTTTCAGTGCTAAAGGGGAAGGAAAGTATCACAGTCTTGCCCAACAAAGTCAGAGCTCTGGGTTTTGGAACGTGCATTTTCCATTAGTAAGGCATAATCATAGTGTGGATTTTTGTGTATGTTGTGTTTACGGGAGCAAGAGAAGGATGCTGTGTTTTGCCAATAGATCTAACCCCCTTCTCTGAAAATAATTTTGTGGGGCAATCCATAGTTCCATCCCTACAGGTTTCTACTATTGTGTCTGGATGATTATCGGTATCACAAGATTTACTAGCAGTGTAGGGTGAAGCTTGCAAGGGAAGGCAGAGTTTTTCCTCTGATAAAAGCCCATAAATCTGTCAGATCTTGGGCCTGTTTACTCTTGATGCCTGTATTAATAGCTCAGCTAAGAGCCCATATCAATCCTCCATGCTGGGTTGAAAGATGCCTGGTGTCTTCACTTTGCAGTGGCACCTTTCTTTACCCTGGCTGGAGTGCATTTGTCAATCAAAACGGCCACACTGCCTGTTTGTTGGTGTGCTGCAGCATTTCTAGTGTTTCCTAGCTCCTGAGCCCAATTCTGGGAGACCTAGGAGGGTTATAATAACACAAGGTGCTCATGAGTTCACAGTGTTAGGGAAACAGTTTGCAAAAAACATGTAGCACTGTCTGCTTCGAGTCTCCAGAACAGCCCTGTGTTTTGACAGGCCTTGGGTGAACCCCTCTACAGGGTGAGCACTGGGAATTACGAATACCGCCTTATCCTGCGGTGCCGCCAGGAGGCCCGCACGCGCTTTGCCAAGATGAGGAAGGATGTGCTAGAGAAAATTGAACTCCTGGACCAGAAACATGGTGAGTACTGCTACTGTGTCCAGCATGCAAGTGGATCAGGCAGGTAGGACTTCTGCCCTTATACTCGTTCATTTCATCTAAGAAATTTTGACTGAAGAAGCCTTCTACCCTTGAGAGCCAAATGGGACTAGTACATAGGAGTCTGTAACTAATGCTGGCAAAAGAGGTTTGGTCACAGCCTTCACACTGCTTGGAAAGGGGATCTTCACCTAATTTGTTCCCAATATGTCTCCAATACAGTGCAGGACATCGTGTTTCAGCTTCAGCGTTTTGTTTCCACCATGTCCAAGTACTATGATGACTGTTATGTTGTGCTCCGAGATGCGGATGTCTTTCCCATTGAGGTGGACCTTGCCCGCACTACCCTCAACTATGGGCAGAAGGACGTGTACACAGATGGGGCAGAAGAAGAGGAAGGAGGAGGTGGCAGTGAAGGAGACAGTAGCAGGAAAGAGGACACAAATGGTGAAAAGCTGATTGATGATGCCTGAATGTGCCAGTATAACTGGAGGAAAACTCTTTGCAGACTGATATAAAAGAACCTGTATTTCACATGGCGATTCATCCTCCGTGACTTTCTGTATATGTCCAGCCTGGGATTCCTCTGCTGCTTTGGGTGGGGGTAGCTGGTTGTATGAGGACCAGCCTTTGCTTTTGCCTCTCTTCCCTTGTTTGTTTGCCTGGATGTTTCTTTTTCTCTCCCCATACATTTTTGTTGCCCGACTTGGATGCTGAGGTGTGGGGAGGAGAATCTTCTACCCCATTGCCATGTTACTCCCTGTGCAGACAGGACACTGCTGAGTGTATGAGATGCACCACTCCCCTTTGGCAAGTGGAAGCCAATTAAAAAAAAATGGAGAGAGGTGGCTACGAATGGCAAGGACAGCACCCTCCTGTCCTCCCTTTATGCTATAGGAAAGCGTTAGCACTGGCATCGTTTTCTTCGCCACATTGCTGACTGCCCTGGAGATTCCCATTCTCTGGCTTGTATTCATTTTCCTCGGTCTTATCCATCTGTGCCCGTGGGATCCAGGGCAGATTCTTGTAGGATGATACTCCCACTCAGCTCTCTGAACAACTGTTTATAAGAAAGAGGAGCAAGTCGAAACTGAGGGCTAGAACGAGTGGTTCCACACGTTATGAAATCTTCCTCCAAGGTCCCGGGGGAACTTGTCAAAGTACAGGTCAGTGGAAGTGGGTACCTGGCTTGCTGGGCTGCTGCAGTCCTACTGCAATGATTTAAAAGTCCTTCCCTGTCCCCCACATAGGTACCCCGCAGAGCTAGAGTCCTCTGAGCTGTGGCTATGCCCTCCCCTATGGAAGGAGGGAACTGGCTCAGGAAGGAGCCCTCACAGTCAGCTGAGACACTCAGGCAAATGTGATTTTTCAGAAATCTGTTTGTCTCCGATCTGCACAACAAAGCAGTGTGTGCTTCCTTTCCATTATTCCCCGCTCTCACAGCTGCTTGCAGTGAACGGTAGCAAGATGTGCTGCGGGCACTCTTACATGCCTTTCTTCTGGGGCAGGTGCCAAGAAGGACAGCCTTGGAACCACAAAGGCGATATTTTAGCCTTAAACTAGAGAGGAGAGATGGAAGCCTGGTGGGGAGAGAAGGTGTTGCCTGTGGGCACTTAGAGATTCTGGGTTCAAAGTGTTGAGTAGCATACTACTCTCTGCTCTCTTCTCTGCACAAATACTTTGTGCAGCCTTTGGGCCAGACCAGAACTACAAATGTCCCATTGCCCAGCACAAGGGAAAGAGGGAAAGGAAAAAGAAGGTAAGTGAGGCTTTGTCTTTCCTCCTTCCTTTTATCTGCTCCCTGCATCTCTGTGGGCTGCTCCCAGATCCAGATGGCATCTTTTTCTTTTACCAGGCAACACAGCTGTCAGCACTGGTGTGCTTCTTTGAGGCAAGGGTTTTGACTTCTCTGGCATTACATTCTAGTGGTAGTGGGAGAAGCTCTTTAAGGGCATTAATTTATGATTGAGGTGTTTGTTTTGTTTTTGATCTGTTTCTGGAGCCTTCCCACCTCTGTGGGTGCCTGGAAGAAAGTCATCCATGGTCTAGCTGCTCTGGAAGACTTTAAATAGACTTTAATGTACTGAGTGTTGTCTCTAATAAAGAAAAAATGTGTCATTTTGTTTGCTGTTCCTCTAGAGTTTTTTTTAGTGATTTGATTGCTCTGCATCCATTGGTTTTAAGATTAAAATATAATTAGGGGAAGGGGGCCCTTTTTTTCATGATCATAGTCATGGTTCTCTCCACCCAACGTGGTGGTCACTGCCTCACAGGTTTCCACGGGGCAGGATTATAAATGCTGTAGCAAGGCCCTCCATCCACCTCATACCAGTTTCTCTGCTGCTCTGCAGCTTAGTCTCCCAGAGGAGCATCAGCCTTCAAAACCAGGCAGTTACCTCAGTCCTGTCCTGTGGCTTCCTTACCCTGCTCCAGGACCAGCTTCTGCACAGAGCTCAACTGTTGCATCACAAGCTTGAGCTAATATTTAAGTCCCTAATCCGCTTTCAGAGCTGTTTGTCGTACCAAAACACAGAGGAGTCGAGAGGAACGGAGAAAATGCCTTAGTGGAGCCACCAAAAGCCACCAAAGCAAGGCAGAAGGCAATGGAGCTGGAATTATTTTTTAGATCTTGACTGGCAGAAGTTGACAACCAGCAACCTTAGCACCCTACCAGGAGTTGTAGTGCAGGAGAACGGCCCTAGTTTCTGCTACAACATCACCCTGCATGTTTCTCATGGGTACGCTCATCCATCTTTGACAAAGACCCCAAAGACAGGCAGGTGCTATAACGTTCTGAAACATCTGACATTTTTCTGAGACAAGATAAAGGAATGGGAGGCTTAGGGGGAAATGCTGTATGTATGCTGGCAAGAAAACAGAGGGGCTGTTTTTCTAGCTACCTGCTTGTCACTAACGAGATCAGTTGTGTTCAACCTGTGGACCTTGGACCTCTGGGAAGTTATAGGCTGCTTCTTGAAGAGGGCCTGGTAACTAAGGAAAAGGTGGCATGGGAGGACAGCAGTGTTCACTTTACTTGGAAAGGAACAGCGCTCCTACTTGGCTGAAGGGAATAGGAATAGTGATCTTACCTCTTCCTTTTTGCAGAGAGGGGGAAGAGGATCACACTAGCCATGAGGTGATTTAAGGACTACAGGGCTCCATGACCATTCTTGTCATTCTCCCAGAGCTTCACATCTGGGATTTGCTGCGATGCCTAGTCTGATCTGGGAGGTTTCTTTTAAATAGCTTTGAATAGGAATTTAAACTGAGTCAAAAGTCACTGATGTGATGGGCTCATAATCTCATAATTAGAGCTAAGAAGGGTGTTGATAGACATGATAGGACCAGGCACAGCCCCATGACCTTTACCTTCTCTCTGCCCAGTTCCTTTGTCTGTTCTAAAACTTTCTTACACCAGCTTCATGTTGCTCATCTTTTACTGCTGTTTGAGAGCATCTGGACTGAAGCAGTTTCCTTCATGGCCCTACACCCACTGGTGAGTTAAAATAACTTTACAGGGTCTGCAAATGTCATCCATTACCTGATAATTTGTAACCAGGCCAGTATGAAATGGAACCCCTTGTTTGGTGGTTTCATGAGCTTAATTGTACTGCTCTGTTGAGTTTCTGATCCCTCGACAGGTTCCCCCAGGGCCTTTGAGGTGAAGCTGTTCAAGGAACCGGAAGAAAGAGCTTTGGCTGGGGTGTTTATAAAAGATCCAATGCTAAAGCAGATTAAGAGTGGTTTAAGCATGCCAGGGAAGGTTGTCCTCTCTGAATACAGAAAGCCACCACCGCAGCCTGGGGGAGGAGGTCATGCCTGGCCTACCACGTGCTTAGACACCCTCATTTGCTGCACTCATAGGTTACAGCTTGTCCTTCGGCCTTACCATTATTATGTAAGCGTGTTTTCTATTTAAAAAGCAAAACACACACACTCACAGTCTTTCCTTGTACCGTTCCTGCTGAGCAGATAATCTCTTGGGACAGTGTGTGTGTCTCTACCTGCACTGAAGATACCACCTCTGCATGGGCTAAGTTGTTCCCTTCGTATGTTAACACAACTCATATTAGCCTAGCTAAAGTTGGCAAACTTAGCCTAAGAGAAGTGGCTTGCTGCTATTCTTGTTGGAAAGGCTCCACGTCGGGCTGCTTGCTTAGCGGCATTAGCTTTTCTTAGATTTCGTCTTCCTTTCACATCCTTAAACAGAAGCCTGTGACCCAGCGCTTCCCTGCTTGGAAAAGCAGCATCATGTGCCACTGCTCCAACTTTACCACCCACAAAAGCTGCTCCAGATGGAGGTGGCAGGCACCGGGACTGCCACTGGTTGAGCCGTGCCCAAGAGCAGTATCGCAGGGGGCAGTGGGATCTGTGCCGAAGCTGGCTGCAGTTGGAGGCAGCCCATAGGAAGACTCTGAATTACAACACAACCTCAACCAAGTTACGGACAACCTGGCCTGGGCTCTCACGTGTTAGCTCCAAGTCTGCATTCCCAGGGGCCTGCCGCATGGCAGCTGCCCTCAGTCTTTCTGGCAGCTGGGATGCTGGGCTTCTCGCTGTCCTGACACTGTAAGTGGGTTAGATGCCACCAGACCAAAGACTGTGAGATTACAGAGAGCGTCTTCTTGTTTGTGTTTTGTATTGTGAGAATGCAGAAAGAGAGGAGAGTCCTGTGCAGCCTCTTCAAAATACTTTTTCCAGAGTCGGTTCAGAGGCAGGGGAGAAAGTGGGTTGGTTGGTTTGTTTTTTGGGTGGGGGGGGGGTGGGTCAGTAGACATATCACTGAGTAGGTATGTGGACATATGTACATACGGATGTGCTATAAGACTCTCTCCTTCTTCCAACATCCACTTCTGCCTCACCCTCCTCCACCCCATGGCCCACCTATCCTCCCATGCCGATCTACACGCCCACCAAGCCAGTTACATCCATTGGCATTGTCTCGATTCCTCTGCCCTGGCTAAAAGCTGTCCCGCTCTACCGGCTGGTTGGTGTTGCAGCCGGCCCGTGCCAACACCTCCCCGTCCCCCTCGGGACACCCGCCTCCCTCCCCACTCTGCTCTTCTGCCGCCACATGGTTGGCCTCCTCGACGGCCACCGCCATGGCGTCGTCGGTGCTGCGGGCCAACTGGTGGTTGTTGCCGCTGCGCTCCTCAGCCTCCTGCACGTCAGACTCGGCTTCCTCGGTGTCGCTCCCACCGCCAGCTGAGGGAGACTTCTCTGGGGGAGGTGCCTTCTTCTTCTGCCGGTTGAGGCAGCAGTAAGTGGCCATGGCCAGAAACAGGGCAGAGAGAGCCACCTCGGAGCCCGCCAAGTAGAAGATCACCTCGTAGTTCTTGAGAGCATCAACCAAACGTCCTGAAGGGTGGACAAGAAACAAGCCGGGCGTTAGCCTGAGCACCCCTGCATGGGCTTCCCAGTGCAGCTCCAGCACTTGTGTCTGGCTAAGGAGCCACTTCTCAAAGGAAGGAGAGAGAGCCTGAATATTTAAAATCAGCCTAGACTAGGACCTGGATCATTGAACGTTATTCTTTGCCACCAGCGAAAGTACTGTAAGACCACAGGTTTGGTGTTTTGCCTTTGTTCTGACAGCTTTAAATACTTGTAGCCCACTGATGCCATGGTTGGCACCACAGTAGGCCATCTCCTCGCCAGGCTAGGACTAGCCGCCAAGGACTTGGCTTTTCCAGTCTCAGAAAAAGCCAAAAGGTATTGCTATTTCTTAATATACCACGCGGGGAAAGCATTCAGTGCAGGAGATACAGCCGCCCTTGGGCACAGGAATCATCAGGAGTGGACCAGGCCTGAATGCGCCAAGGCTGGTAAAGGCATGAAGGTCCCCAGAGCCCGCGCGACTGCCATGGTGCAGCCGGTGTGGCTCCTGGCTGAGCAGGGCCGGGGCCATGATGATCAGATGCTTCTGCCTAGGCCAGCGCTCTTCTGGCTTTGCATGTGACCTCTGGTGCCTTCTGTGCGAGGGAGTGAGGCCGGAGCACAGCCGGGGGCACGCGGAGCTGCCTCCCGGGGTGGTCATGAGTGAGAGACAGGCAGCACATTCCTCAGCGGGTGAATGTGGCCCTGTTCATGTAGAGAGCCAAAAGAGCGTGTGTGTGTGGCTTATCCTACACCAAACTTCCCCAGCCCCTCAACCCCATGCAGAGGGAGCAGCGAAGGAGGATTACACCAAACAAAGCAACATTGTTTGACCCCTTCCTCCAGGCAAGCGCTGCTCCTCAGAACCCGGGTTGCTGCGATTGCCAGAAAGCCCAAACTCCCCGTGCTAGCAGGGTCCTGCAGCAGCTGGCCACGCTGAGGGCACAGTGGGAGTCATGACTTGGCCCTCATGACCTCCATTCTGTCCAGCTTCATTGACATGACGCCGTGTCCTGGTTTTGGCTCACATACCGCCAAGGCACAGCTGAACTGAGCCAGGAGGGTTAACGGATATCCCTGCTCAGATTGCCCAGGCTGGTGTGCTCAGTGCCACAAAAAGCACTGGGGCAATGAAGATATGGCCTCTACCTACTCTCGTCCTGTGTCTCCTGCTCCGCTGCGTCAGTCTTCACCTCTTCCATCCTCTGCATTTGTAAAGTGCCCTGGCCCAGATATATTTATCTCCAGACACTGAGTCATCTGTTACGTCCTGTCCCATACAAGGCACCAGCTGGCCTTAAACCCTGTGCATGCAAGTGCAGGCCTGCATGTAAAATACATCCACTTCTCTCAACATCTTTTTCCCTTTACTTCCTGTTTCTTTTACTCTCAAGTCCTGTGCTTGGAAGGAGCTGGTCCGCTGCCATATAGGGCACAGTATTTAATAAACACTTTTTTGGCTTCCTAGCATCTTTTTACATTCTTATCGATCATTTCACAAAGAGCTGCGGGCTCCAGGTTGTGTAAGCAAGGCAGCGTTAAATTCCCTTCTCCCTGCAGCTGCCTTCCAAGCCACCTATTTCTAGACCTTCCCAGGCACTCTGGCTTGGACTTTTACCTACCCTGCAAGTTTCAAAAATGAGGTGTGAACTGCTGATATCAAAAAGGTCTTCTCCTTGCTACATCTTTTTACATGAGAGCTGAGTGGAGTTGCTAAGGGTGGTTTAGGCTGAGAGCGAGCTCATGCACACGGAGGTTTTCACTGATGGGCTTTAACCCACATCATAGCTGAAGGAATGGAGCACAGGAAGCAATGAATCAATCCCTGCTTGGAGATTTGCTTATAGCCTGTCACTGACCCTTCATAGTAAATCACACATGCAGGGAACTGTGCTTTATTTGGAAGTGGTCCTCTGGCATGATTCAACTTCAACAGATCTTTCAGCTAGAATCATACAGATAACAGGAACCTACATCAGCCTCTTGGATGAAGACTTTCTGCCTATTTAACAGCCTTGAATCAACACAAACTACATTCATTACTCACAGCATCAGTCAAAAGGCCATAGACATCAAGGAGAAACTTAAATTGCCCATTCTTGTCCTGCTGAAGGCCCTTAGGGGTTTGCCTGTAGCATGTGTCTGACCCTACCCATAACAACATTTGATACAACATTCACAACCAAAATCAGAGATCGGGATCCTACAAAAAGACAGGAGAAGTGTGACTAGTTAGGACTAGACTGGAAGTCATGCCACTCTGGATAGCTCTGTATGCATGTCATTGCTCAGATCCCTGAGTGAAGCTGAGAGAAAAATATCACTTCCCACCTTCTGCCCCAATCAGAATCAGAGTGCAAGGAATGAGACTGTGACCTTGCAATTCAGATTTCATTTTCCAGAAGAAATTTGAAATTTAGAAATGGGCTCTTTATTCAAGCATTGTGCCTATGCCTAATACCTACAATTCCATGGAATAGCAACCAAATTAACCACCTGTATTGACCAGCAAGAGACCTACCTGCAGAGGGTGGACCGATGAGCACTGCAACAGCTTCAATAAGCAGGACCAACCCAATGGCGCTGGAGAACTTCTGAGAGCCGACAATGGCCATTAGCACCTCGAACTGTAGTGCCCCTACCATGCCATAAGAGATGCCGAAAAAGACACAGAAGATGACAAGCCCCGTGTAGTTGCTAGCCCTGGCACTGCAGATGTCTGTCAGGCCGTTGAAGAGCATAGCAAAGCTGAACAAGTAGGCCACATGAGGGCGGACCCACTTCAACCCTGCCACCATGCCACAGGCTGGACGGGCAAAGATGTCTATGAAACCAATGATGGAAAGCAAGAATGCAGCCTCTGTGTCTGGTACTCCCGTGTCCTTAGCGTAGTTGACCAGCAAAATGGGAGGCACAAAGAGACCCAAGACCAGGATGAACTTTGAGATGGTGTAAATAACAAACCCCCGGTTGGAAAAGATGCTAAAATCTAGCAGCTTCTTTCCTCTCCTGGGCTTCTTTTTAACTTTCTTGGCTTTCTTGGCTCCATCAGTGGTGCTGATTCCCTCCTCTGACTTCCCTCCCATAGGCAGCATCTCCTTGGCTTCATACTTGTCCTGGACTTTCTCCATTTTCCGCTTCATGCCCATCTCCAGGGGTCTCATGACTGCGCCACAGGTACAGCAGTTAAGCAGTAGACCCCCCATGATGAGGAAACCTCCTCGCCAACCAAACTTCTCCAGTAGCACTTGACCCAGTGGAGAGAGGGCGGAGAGGAAGACAGGGCTCCCAGCAGCAGCCAGTCCATTGGCAAGAGGCCGACGTTTGTCAAAGTAGGTGCCCAACATGATCAGGGAGGGCTGGAAGTTCAGTGCCATACCCAGACCTACATGGGGAGGATAGCCAGGAAAGAGAAAGGTCGTGCAAGGACATGAGACATGCAGATTGCAACAAGCTGAAACATCCCCCTTAGACTGGTCTAGCCCAGAAGTCCCATTGTGGGATTCATATGTTCTTCACAAACCTCTTCTCTTTCATCTGTTGGACAAACCTGTTGGGTTGCCCCTGGAGAAGGTGGGCTAGTAGCCTGCCTGAACTGTATTTGAATCAAGTAGCTGTGACCAGGTTTAGACAGGACCTGTATGTTACCTTTGCCTCCCTCCCTGACACTGTATATTGATGCTGACCCATGTGCCATCATCACTGCACTAGGCATCATCTGTATTTCTTCTGACTTTTTCCGCTCACCTGCCAGGCCCTGCCTGTTTAGACCCAGTGAATGCATCTTGCACAGGTGCAACATTCAAGACCAGATGCTACCTCTGTGCAAATGGGAATGGATGAGGGGAGATCGGATGCTAGATAAGGCATGGAGAATAGGATAGGCCATTGGCCTTTCTCCATGTGAATCCATTCCCCCACCTCCCTGCAGCTCTCACCTGTCAGCACACCAGCTGTCAAATAAAGCTCAATGATATTGGTGGTAAAAGATGCCAGGATCATCCCGGAGGAGGCCAGCAGCCCACCAATGAGCATCACGGGACGGCAGCCGAACTGGTTCACCATGATGCTGCATACTGGTCCTGGGGGAAAGCAGAGGAGACAGAGTAGGAGACAAGAAGGGGACAGGACATCTGAGAAGGGGGAGCCTGCCCAAGTTGGGCATGCTGGGAGGATGAGACGCTAATGACAGAGATCACTGGTTGGCTGATGAGATACACAGCCGTTGGGTCTGGCCAAAGGGGAGAGGCCCTGACATGGAGACTGCTGCTCTACACAGCCTTCAACCTGCTGTTCCCTGAGAACAAAAATGGGCTTGGTATGATGGAGGTGATGCTTCAGTGAAGGGGAAGAAAAACACATCAGCTTGGTGAGCATACAGCTGTGATTCCTGAGGTCTCCTCGATGAGGAGAGGTCATAAAAACAGAGCACCCTTTTACAGGAGCGGTGGGACAATTGTCTTCTGCATGTTGACTCATAATTGGGACCAGTAAGTATGCAGAGAGACCACAGGACATGGTGTGGGCCTGTAATGGGTAGGAGAAGGCACAGGTTGGGGAGGGGGAAACCCTGTCTAAGCATCACCTGTCCCGTAGAGCATGGCCAGCATGATGGAGGAGATCCAGGCTGTGTCGCTGTAACCCACATGGAAATCTTTCATGAGTTCCTTGAAGTAGACACTGACCGCTTTGGGGAAAGCGTAGGAGAAGCCAGTGATCACAAAGCAGCCGAGGAGCACAATCCATCCCCAGCCGCCATCCGGAGGCTTCACAGGAGCTGGGAGCTGCCCTTCCTCTGGGTCAGCTCTCCCCATCCTCTAGTCTGAGAGGGGAAAGACAAGTTAAGAAGAGAAACAGACAGTGCAACAGAGGCAACAGACACTGCAAGAAGAGAAGAGCACAGAGCACAAATGTTTACTGCAAGGAAGTTTCTCTCCATGCCCCACTCCAAGCTCCAAGAGTCTCATCGAGGACCCACGTCTTTGCACCTTCATCCTGCCCCCGCCCACACTCCTCCCCGCCTGAGCACAGAGTGGCCCACAGCTCCATAATCCTCAGCCAGATATAGCCAAGCTGGGTCACAGTCCCAGGTGAGACCAGCCAGCTATGTCTGATGTAGTGAAGCGCCAGGAGCAGGAGGGAGGCTGCCGCATCAACACTTGTGCGATATCCAGCCTCACCTGCAGGCCTGGATGAGGTCAGAGCCAGAGATGTGAAACTCTTCGTTCCCAAGATCAGTCTTTGAGCCTCTCCCCTCCTAGCCTACTCCTCCTGCGAGCTCGCCAAGAGCTGCCTGGCTGAAAAGCCTCCCGCAGCCAGGCGGAGGAGTTGCATTAGTCCATCCACTTTCCCCTGGGAGGCCCCTGCACACAGCCTTCCCCCCTGCCCTCCTGCCACTGCGGCAAGGGAGCACATTTGGGAAATGGGTGAAGGGGGAGAGCACGGCAAACCCACGGTGGTGGTTACTTGCATGCCAGAGAGATTAGGGCTCTCTGTCTACACAGAGGGGCCAGAACAAAGGCTGAGGGGGGAGAAGGAGGGAATTAGAGCGGATGTCTTGTGAGTTGCTCTAAGGACTGTTAAGCTGCCCAAGAATTTTGCTCCAATTGGCTGGTCTGGGTTTGTTTTTTTTCATTTCTCCGCTAGGGACCAGGCCTCTGCCGTACCCCTTCCGGATCTGAGCAGTACTACTGGCCTTGGTTTCTTGGTCAAACAGACTTATTTTCATGCATGTATGCAAAACTGTCACTGTCCTTAAATTATAGATGTTCCCAAATAGCATCTGACAGGTGTTAGAAAGCAAGGAGCTTTTTGAATGTCTAACCTGGAAGTCTCCCACACTCTTTTGCCTCATTGAGTTTCTTCTAGCACTTTCCTGCTGGCTATACACCCTTAACACGGGTCTCCTCCCAGCTTCCTTGGCTGGAGGACTAGGAGATGGCAGCGATGTCCCCATCACTTGGTCAGGCAGCCCTGGAAAATGCCAGCTGTTGCATGCTGACTGGAAACTGCCAGCTGGGCAAGGACGCTCCTCTGGACGGGGCACACAGGCTCTTCAGGGCTTTGAGTCTGGGTGAGATTGTCTCAGGAAGGTCCCTCTTCTCTGTGCCCTACAAGCAATGGGAACATGTTCCCTAGGTCTCATAATGCATTGACATGAGAAGGCAGGAAGCAGTTTTCACCCAGTTGGTTTTAATCAGGCTCCTGAGCCAAGATCAGCTTGTAGAGAGAAGGATATGATGGAAGTCACCAGCTACCCTCAGTGGTCTTCTCCCTCTCCCTGGAGCACCCTTGCTCCTGAAAACACAGGAGTTGGTTTTCACCCACACATCGCTGCTGCAGAGCTCCCCAAGCCTCTAGGAATCTGACAGTCACACACACACACACACATACACACACACACACAGAAAAAAAAAAAGAGCAGGATCTGACTTTGAGTGCAGATTGAAGCAGCTATTTTTCTGGACAACCCTATCCTGAAACAGCTCTTGGGCTGGACGCAGGAGCCACCACACAGCAGGAGCTGCTCTACATTTCAGCCCATGCAGTCATATCTTACTGGCAGAGCTAAGAGCAGCAAAACCAGAAGCACTAACAAATAGCCTAAGAACTCAAGCATTCACAGTGTTTTCCCTCCACCCAGCCATATATACACACACACAGTACTTGGGCAAACGCACACTCACGCATGCACACGTGTTTTTTCGTGGGAGAAACCCAAGGCAAATTCAGTGCCATGCAGTAAATCAGTGGCAAAGGGGGCTGTGCATCAGGCTTCCACCTTAATTGCTTCTGAGGTTATCTTTATCCATCCCAACCAGACGAAAGCAAAAATCAGGGAGGTTGCTTTAGGTCTCTCCCTCCCAACCCAAGTCTCAGGGATGGTGGCACCTGTCAGAGACGCCAGCTGAGAACAAGCTGCTGGAAAGACATTTGGAAGCCAAATAGTCGCTGTAAGGACAAAGGGATTCATTCATTATCCACTCGCCAAACACCCACACATTCCCCTCCATGCTGGTGTCATCCTAATGACCAGCTCCAGCACAGTCTGCCTGAACTGCCTCTCTCAGCATCTGCTTTGCCCTGCCTGCTGCCCCTCTCCCAGCTCCCCTTGACTGACAAGCTAGTTACATCTGTATAAAAGGCAACCTGCTGCAAAAGTACAAAGATCTCTAGATCAGCGCTGGTCCTCAATCACTGCAGCATCCGATGCACATACCTACCACAAATAGGAGTGACTGCAACCACACATACCCAGATCCCTTTTTATCAAGGTCCTTCTCCCACCCTGCTTTTCCTGTTCTAATCCTGCATCAGAAATCAAATTGTATGAATCAGGCCATTCTGTTTCATCCCACTTTTCCTATAAGCATCCCAGTATCCTAGCAAGAAAATATTTCTCTCTCTGTGGCATGCCCTTTAGAGATTTCTGTAGCATCAACCATCAATGGTGAACCAATGGCATCTGAATTTGAAGAGACAAATATCCATGAGGATGGACAGGGTCTAGGGCTGGATGGGGACCTGCAGGATCCACTTGCAGAGTGCGACATAACCATGCAGCAACACATGATAGGGCATCTGCCTGATTGCAGCTAGATGTTGCCTGAAGTAGATGAGATACACCAGACTAGCTCTCCTGTGGAGATCCTGCTAAGGGCAATGTGCTATAGCTCTGTCTGACATATTGCAGCTCTGAGCAAGGCACTTTGGAGCTGCCTCAGTCAGTAACATCACAGTGCATATGCTGGCTCTTTTGTTCACGGTTGCACCCAGTGGTTGCACCAGCAAATCCTGTGTCTGCCTTTGCATACCCAACAGCTTGCTGTTATTTCCTCCTTAACCAGGGGGTTTTACATATATGTGGATAAAAATACCACATCTAAATTCACACGGCACAAGAAGATGCCGAATCAGACCAGGAGGGCAAAGACAACAGCAAATGGTCTGTCCCCAGATGCACACAGAGCTGGCTCCCACCATCGAGGGGCTGATGCTCAGTGATGCCCAGCAAAACCAAGCTCTGTCCAACAAGCTGCACCAGTAGCTGTATCCAGGAGGGTCCATGTGAGTGCCATGCTCATGGCATCCCAGCACAGTAAGGTCGGGGAAAGTGGGGTGTTCACTAAATGCTAGGGCCAAATGGACACCAGCAACCTCCCTGCCCAGAAATAATACCCTTATTTGTTGCAGAACTAAGTAAGGGCAGATCTGGAGCATTTTGTCCTGTCGATGAGCCACGATGCCAGCAGAGCTCTGGTGCAATCGTTCCTCCATACCACTGACCTGTGTGACGAAGCGACGACTGCCTGGTGCAGACCAAGCGCCCGGAGCTGGGCGGACCCTTCAGCAGTTCTTCCTTCCCCTTCCTGGCACACGGATCCTGGCAGCGCTTCCCAGCTCCGGATGAGGGTGCCTAGTTAAACGGCACGGCTGGCTCTTTGCTCCATGGTAGGTGCGCTGTCCTCCAGGTGCAGGCTGATGCCTGCAGGAATCTGTTGCCCTTCAGAAAGTTTCTGGCAGCCCTGCTCTTTCTCTTCGGGGCACCCGAAGAGCTAATCCCCCTTGCAGCCGGCCGTGCTCAGACTCCGATGCTGTCCCCCGATGGGGGACAACCCGCTCTCGGGACGCCCCTGCCTGCCGTAGGCGCAGCCCAGCCGGCAGGTAGTGCCCCACAGCACTCGCAGTGCTGATGTGGGTCAGCAGCCGCTTACGGTTTCAAGTGAGCAAAGCCTGTCAGGTGCTGAGCGGGCAGAAAGCACTTCTCTACTTTTAAGAGGCTTTTCCAGCCAATGGGAAGGAGGTGGCTGCCTGCCTCAGCCCGAATCCCCTGGTAATCCCACTGCCCGGCTCCGGGCGCCCGCCTGAGGGCTCCTCGCTCTTTGCCCCACCAGCACAGCTCACAGCAGGTGGGTGCACAGGGAGGTGGAGGAAAGAAGGGATTGGGGGGGATGTCTGTGATGAACCAAGCTGCTATCGAGCTGGGAGCGAGGAGTGCAGGGAAGGAGGTGGTGGAGCAGGAGCAGCAGCGGACGAAGGCACAGTGACAAAGAGCTGCAGCAGAGGGTGTGAGCTGACATGCAGCAAGGAGCTGCACCTGCAGCGGGGAATCACTGCCTCTATGTTAGCAAGAGGAATAAAGGAGGAAGGCAGCTGTTTTTTTGCAGTCTCTCCAAGCTCTCTGCTTTTAAGGCACACCTGAAATTCCCAAGCCACTTCCCTAGCCACCTGCCGGATGAGCTGGCGTGGTTTTATGGCAGGCAGCTTGGTCAGGGCTGCAGGACGCGTGCCCAGCAGGCAGCCCAGCCGAGACGCGAGGTCGATCAGCTGAGGAAGTGCCATCGGAGGTGGCTTGCAGGGCCGGTCAGGGTGAGACCGAGCTGACCTGCTCGGGGGGGCAGACAGCACGTTGTCATCAGGACCCTCTTGCTGTGAGCAGGAGCATCAGCCGGGTCATGGCCATCCTCCCCTAGCAGAGCATCCAGCCGGCCCCAGTGGAAGTGGCTAACCACTAACCCCTCCGCGTGGTATATAACATATGAATAAAATACCTATACCCTAGTAGCTGCCATGCCTCAGGCCTGGTGCCCCAGTCTGGCTTTGGCCAAGGATGAGCCAGGCACGCGCCAGGCTTGCAGAACCCCGTTTTCCTTTCGGGTCTCAGAGGGGTCAGGACTCCTCGTATCTGTGCCCGCAGGCAGGAGCTGACCCTGGGCGCGCACGTCCCGCAAGTGAAAGGCCCCCGTTTTAAGCGCCTAAGCCTCTTAGCGCCGGCAGCCCCCACGCTGCCCCGTCCGTCCCGCCGCGCATTCCTGGCAGCGGGAAAGGGGTGCACGCGGCGCAGGGAGAGCGGCGCATGTGGGGGCTTTGGAGAGCTGGCTCCCGGGGTTTAGTTTCTATTAATACGGCTAATCGGCTAAAGCAGTCGCCGCCGCTTTCACACCCCGCTTCGCCGTCGCCGCCGCTTTCACACCCCGCTTCGCCCCCGCGGCGGCTGCCGCGGCTCCAACGTGGCGCTGGCGGGGCAGCCCCCCGGTGCCCGCGCCTGGCCGGAGGGGCTCCGCGGATGCCCAGCGTGGGGAGCGCCTTCCGCAGCACACCATGCCGGAGGGCGGCCCGGGGCATCCCTGGGGCGCGCAGCCCCGCGAAGGGGAAGCAGGGAAGATGGCTGACGGGCCTTTCCCTCCTGCTCGAAGCCCAGCAGCGGTCCTGGCGCGGCGGGGAAGGGGCCCCCCGTGGCAGGCCAAGAAACGAGCTTTTGCTGCCCTCCCGCGGCAGGACAGCACAGGGTGGTGGCCAGCCGTGGGCCACCTCGGCCTGCCAGGCCTGCTGCATCCCCGCCGGCAGCAGCGGGAGAAGGCAAAAGCCCCTGGGCGGCACTCCGAGACAGCGGCGCGCGGCGCTGCTGAAGCAGCATTCTTCGCTTTATTTCAAGAAGGCCTTGGTTACAGCCATCAAATGAAAGCAAGGCAAGGAAGCTGGGCTGTCTGGCACTGCCCGCCACCTCGTCCCTGGGGCTGCCCAGCTGAGAAGGGGGGAGATGCCTTTGTAAACCAGCCTAGCCACCAAAGGGGCCAAGAGCAGAGGGCTGCGCTTGCACATCCATTCAGGTGGACTCCATCTCTGGCTCCCTTACACCCCACCATGGGGTTTATTTTGCAATAGCAGAAGGACTGTTCCATGAGTGCCCTTCTCTGGCCGCAGCAGGACGAGCGAAGCTTTGTCTCTGTCTTCCTGCAGACACTGCCCCGTGAGCATAACAGGTGATCTTACCCATATGTCCCTCCAGCTCCCAGACCTCCATCATCCCCTCTCTTGGGCCACCAGCACCAGTAACATCAAATTTCTTCCACTCAGGTACAATAACATCACACAGGGGAGGGCAATCCAGAGAGCAGCAAGGGCCTATTGCTGGCTAAAGCAGGCCAGACAGTCAAGCGAGAGGCAGCCCCGTGTCCGAGAGGGCAGGGAGGCGAAGAGAGAGGTCACTCCATGAGTGGCAGCGCTAAGCTGCTGTCCAGACAGGTTCACAGAAGGTCCCTTCTCTGCCTCCCCTGCTCACTTCTGTGCTGCCCGCAGCTTCATTGGATGATGGGCGCTGAGCGGTCATTGGTGACTGTGGGGCGCAGCTTGACTGTGGCAAAGGGGTTGGTGCCTCTGAAAGCGGAAGGGAAATAGGCAACCATTAGGAAATCTGCAAAGACCAGTCAGGGGACCTGCCAACCACACAGAAGTGATTTAGTCCTGCTCGCCTGCCACCTCCATGCCAACAATGTGAGTTCAAGCTGGTTGCCAAGTGTGTGTTTCTCCTCATTAACACACCCTGATACAAGCTCCAGGGTGGTTCCTCAGGCTCCTTGCCCTTTCTCTGGGGTGGCCGTATCATGAGGAAGGGACAACAGCATAAAGCTGTCCCTTGCAGTAGCACTCTCTACACTTCTGGCCCCTGATCTTCCAAACAAGAAGTCAGGGAGCAGAAAGAGGTCACAGCACCATTTTGGAAACATGGAGACACAAACCTGGCTGCAGAGAGAAAGGAAATTGGAAATTTATGGCAAGTCTCATATCCATAGACCTGACTGCCATCTCCATGCGAGGAAGAACTTCTTTCCCGTGAGGGTGACAGAGCCCTGGCACAGGCTGCCCAGAGAGGCTGTGGAGTCTCCTTCTCTGGAGATCTTCCAAACTCGCTTGGATGCCACCCTGTACCCCATGCTCTGGGTGTCCCTGCTGGAGTAGGGAGAGAGGTTGGACTAGATGATCTCTAGAGGTCCCTTCCAACCTCAACCGTTCTGTGATTCTGTGACTCATCAAGGCCTTAGCTACCCTCAGCTTTTTCCAAGTAGGCAGAGCAGTAAAAATCCATTTGGCCGATGCTCAGGCTGTGAGCTGCTATTCTGGCTCTTCCACAATGGGAGGGAAGGAACTTGCAGGTCTGGCCGTCTTGGGATTTTCCTACCTCTTAGTACTAGAGATCAGAGAATGCCTTAGCAGCCAGCAGATGCTAGAATGACCTACCTTGCCCTCCTGTCCTGAAAGACGGAAACTGTTTTTCCTCCAGACACTTCCCTACTCCTCCTACGTTTGGTAATCCAACAATTTAAATAAAAATAGCAGTGATTCCCCCCCATATCTGTTCATCCCAGAGCTCAATCCCATGCCTCACTTACCGTGGGAAGAGTTCGGGGGGCTGGTCCCACGCTCCGGATTTCTGCAGTGGAAACAAATAAAAATAAATTGACAAATAAATAAATAAAGCCAAAAAAGCAACAGTGAGTGATCTGAGGTGGGGAAGAAAAGGGAGAGAGAAAAACTGGGCAGGAGACACTGCACACATGGAGGAAGTTTTTACAAAACACCAGAGTGAGTTAGGAGCCCAAGTCCTCTTAACAGGGCTCTGACTCCTTATTCACTCACATTTTGTGTAATCTCACAATTCACAGCTGCAGATAACAAATACCTTGAATTCTGTGGTGGGGGAGCTCCCTACACCACAGTCTCCCTCTTCCCCTAGGACATCTCCTGCCTTGGAGAAGAAAGGAGATGCTCCAGATCACAAAAGTGTCATGTCTGAAGAGCACAGCAAACAGTCTGATCTATATTTCACCCTGCCAGCACAGCCAGAGATGCCCCCCTCACACTGCATGCACACCCTGGTACCAAGTTCATCTTCAGTGCCCTCACTGGCTTCCTGTGATCTATGAACTGTAGTGCTACACTGCACAAACACCTTGCTCTGCACCACATGTCGCTCAAATGTGGACCAGCCTGACAGAGCTGAGCCCTGTGGTCCTTTAGCCTTGCCAATGTGTAGTGAGAAATCAGACAGTTGTGGCGCCCTGTTAAAACATCAGTTTTATAGATGGTAGCACACAAGAAGGTCATGTGTGTCTACTTTTATTCCTTCTGGGAAGTCAAGCAGCTAAGCTGGAGAGTGCCTTGGGCAGAAGTGCAGAGCAAAGCTCAGACTTTCCAAACCTCTAATGAGGCTTAATTGTTCTCTCACTGTATTCTGCAGGCTCCATACCTCATTGCTAATATCTAGATCTATCCCTACAGCTTGCTTCTAGGGCCAGAAGGCAACCACTGACCTAGAGTGTCACTGCTGATCTAGAGGGCCCCCATGTTTCATAGCCAAAGGCCTTCTGAAACCACAGCAAAAGATGGAAAAGTTAAAAAAAAAAAAAAAAGTTGCATTTCTTAGTCCTTTCAGACCTACAGATGCTTCCAGCCTTGCACTGACTTGGAACCACTGAGCAGATCTGGCACCCTTCTCAGCCTTTTACTAGACTGAGAAGTAACATTTTTGCTCTCCCTCATGTCCTCATCTTTAACCAGTTAATATCCCAAGGCTGGCAGCAGTGATAGGTCAAGGGTTTCCTACCTAATATACCATTAGTAAGTACTGGATTGGAGGCTGCCTGTTCCCACCTATGACCTCAAAGCAGCTTTGATAATAATTCCTTCTCTCTTGGGTGTTTGCATATAGGCATAGCTCAGAGTCAGTCTCCTTCCCATCCTTGGGTTCCACCACCCAACCCAACCCAGTCCTTGTTTGAACTTGGAAGAGGTGCCCTACAAGGCCTCTCTCCATTCTCTGAGGGGAGAAGGATGGCATCTCTGTTAGCTGGTCACCCTCTCCCAGTCCAGCCTGGTCACTCCATGGTCCTACTATTAGCAGAAAGAGGTGCTGCCCCGGAGCCACCAGAAATCAGGCTGGGAGGTCATGGAGAAAAGGAGTGAACTGAAGGGCCCCTGGTGAGCAAAAAGAGAGAGAAATAAGAGGGCTACAGGCACAAAAGCAGTCCTCAGGGGAGGATAGCCAGGCACTGAGCATCTACCAGCACGATGCTGATTGTCAAGGACCACCAGAACAGGGGCACAGATTGGGTGAGAAAGGCCAGCAAGAGCAGTGCTAACAGAACCCCTTAGCTCAAAAGGAAGGAGGGCAAACACCAACATTTGGAAATCATTTATCCTTCTCAGCAGGTCTACACAGAAGAGGTGTGCCTTGGAGGATGAAAGTCAGCACTGATGGAAAGATATGTCTGTCTCCATGCACACTGGTCACCCTTCCCACACTCACCTTCGAATGTGAAGCAGCTGGGGTTGCCACCCTGCTCTGGTGACTGCTGGTACCCACTGAGGTGGGAGGTGGGCTCGGCAAATGGGCCTGGGCAGTGGTTGGCCAGTAATTGCTAGAGGAAGGAGTGCTGGGGCGGTCCAGGATGTCATCCATACTGTGACTGCTTCGGAGGGGGAAGGACCTCAACAAGAAGAGAAGACAGTGGGGTGAGAGTCAAAGTAGAGCAGGCAATGACAGTCAGCACGGTGCTAGCCATCCATGGCTTGTCTCTCTGTGACCTCTCTGACAAGACTTGGGCTGATCCAGCTGCAAAAGCCTTTGAGAGGATACTGCCCATGTTGGTGGAGTCATCTCGGGTAAGCCTGTGAGATGTCTAGGGCACGGCCTACAAGACCACCTGCAAATGCTCCAGCATGGAGCTGCACCTCTCCACAAGGCACAACGCCCACAGGCACTGCACTGATGTGACAGACCAGCAAGGAGGCATTTCAATTTCTCCCTGGCCGGTTACTCTATTACCTGGTGGCTGGCTCCTCTGAGTCCCTCGTATCCTCTAGAGGCTTGGCATAAGTTTCAGGGAACCAGCCGCATCTAGATCACAAAAACAGAGGAGAAAATGAGCTCCAGGCAACATTTGTGGTTCTTCAGATCCAGCTGTAGATCTTACTGATCTACACCCATCCTGAACATCATCTGTGCTGCTGCTGCAGCTACAACTTGTGATAGTGTTTCAGCATGCATTTCACCCCAGAGTTCAGAGTGAAAAGACAGTCCTTGAGAAGCCATCAAGACCTTTGTCCAGTGTCTAGCAGATAGCATCACTTTCAGCACTTGGTCTCCCAATACCAAACACAGAGATATGTGCTCAGCAAGGCAGATCAGGCAAATCCCCTGCTGACTGATAGCTTAGCCTTTCCCTTGCCTCCTTCAGGGCTTTCTACACATGCTTGAAGCAGATTTCCTTATCACACGGGTTGGGCAAGATCACTGCTTCTGGAATCAACGTTAGCACAGTCTAGGGAGAGACGCTCTCACTGTAAGCAGTCATAAGGGACTCAAGCCCAGAACACAAGAAAGACTGGGAAAATCCCCTTCTCCCAAGTGCAAGGCAGCTTAACCCTAGAAACCCTCAAAAAAAAAAAAAAAAAAAAAAGAGTGCTCTTTTTCATCTTGCATCCAAGTGTGAACTTCACTGCAGACCATGATGCTCAGACCCCACATGAAATAGTAGGATTGGCAGAGAGGTGTTGGCCAGCTGCATATCTGTGGAATAATTCAGCAAATGCTGGGTGCAGTAGTTTCCATATACTGCCTGTGCTGGAGGGTGCAGCAGCAGCTGACGTGTGAACTGAGAAACATCGGGCCTCTCAGGTAACTCCAGCAGGACATGGCCCGAGCTGGGTCCCATGACAGTAATTACTCAGTCAAAGACGACTGGAGGGGGGTCACTGGGTTGCTGGCTTTCCTACTTAGCCTTCACACGGCCTTCTCAGGCTGCACGTCCTGCTTTCACCCGACCCCACCACCTCTCCTTGGCTCTGAGAGTCAACCAACTCAAGATGGTCATGGCACAGCAGAAATGCTGAGCGTGACACAGCAACGCAGGCCTCGCTGGGAGGGGAGAAAGGAGACCATTTCATGTAGAGGTCCGCAGGCTGTGGCCCTGACAAGTCTGTATAAGCCTGCTGGATCAATTTACAGCACAGAAGTCACCTACGTGGAAGAGCCTTCCAGCTTGCCGTACAGCCAGCCGTTCTGCGCTTCTGGAATCAGCACCATGATGACATCCCCAAGGTCAAACCGTAGCAGGGTCCGGTTGGTACCCGTTGCATGGGGCACGATAGCCTGTACTCTCATCATGTTGCTTCTCTTCCTGCCTTCACTGCTGCTGCCTTCGCCAAAGGAACCAGAGCGGGATGTGCGGCCGGTAGGGAGCAAACCTGAGGGGAAGCATCAGATGGGTCTAGCTGAAGTTCAACATTTTCCTGCAAGGCTCATGCTGCTTGGACAGGACCATCACTTCCCCAATCTAGTAATTAATCTACAGGATGTTCTACAGGCTTCCTCTTGGGGGAGAAAGCAGGGCACAGGTGGTTAAACATTGATCTTGCAGAAGGAAATCAACTCGGGCTGAAAACCACTTGCTTTGCATTACGCCCTCTTTGGCCAAACACGCAGGGCCCAGGCACTGCCTGCTATGGTGACTGGTGGATGGCCTGCTTCCCGGCCCTGCGAGAGCAGCTGCGAATATGGGTCATAACATTTAATCTAGTAGCGCTGAGGCAATATGCATTTGCAAAAGGAAACTCCACTGAGAACCAGCCATCCTGGTCCAGGGAGCCTTGAAGGCTGCACATCTGTGGGTTCTCCACCTTTCACACACCCTGCTGGGGAACCTGGCCTGGTCCCGGATGGACTTTTTCTCTGAAGGGTTGAACTCAGTACCCCCCACTTTGGTCAGTGTCTCAGCAGTCTGATGGAGAGTTGTGATCCTTCCCAAACCCAACCAAGGCTGTTTACAGAGAGGCTGCTCCTGATGAACATGGGTCTTACCGACCGATGGTGTCCTTTGCAGGAGCTGCCTGGGGGGATCTGGTTGAGGAGACAGTCTCATTTCTGGAGGCTCCTGAGAGAAGACACTGGATCTACTCCCAATCATGGGAGATACAAAATCCTCAAGGGGTCTTTGGGGCTGTTGGAAGGAGAGGAGGTCAAATGCAAACTCCATAGAGGATATGTCATGAGAGAGAGGTTCTGAGATACACCTAGTCCTTCTTGGAAAACAAAACCCAGCATATTCCCCCACTGCAGCCTAGACACATGCTTCCCTTATTCTTGTCCAGGAAGGGCCACAAGCACCACGTACATCCTGTCTTGGGGTCTGGGCCTGACCTCTGCCTTGCAGTTAAGCAGGGGGAGCTCCAGCCTCGCTAGCCTGAGGTGGGGGCTGTCTGCCTGCTCCTCACCATCTCGAGGTGGGTGGGAGTGAGCCGGCCCGACGAGTAGCCCTGGCCGTGGGAAGCCGTGAGGAGGTTGCCAGAGGGGTTGCGGGTGGCCTCCAGCTGCTCCTTCCACTGCGGCACCTTCACCTGGATCATGCTCCGGGCCTGAGGAGAGAGAGGGAAAAAGGCAGTGAGCGAAGGTCTGGGCCAGGATAGCTACGGAGGGAGCCAAGGGCTGACACGTGCATTAAATTAAGGACCACGTCTTTTCACAGTTAGGTTTGGGGGAGTGTCCAGCACGCTACCCTCCAGCAAAGACCTGTGGTCCCAAAGATGGCTTGCTGCCACAAATGCCTATAATCACCCCTCCTGTCCCATCGCCCACACACTCAGCTAACCCCTTGTAAACCCAGTCATTGCCCTCCCCTCCTCTGGCTCAGCCTCCTCTCCCACAGCCTAGTGCAGTCAGTCTACGCTCCACAACAAGAAATGCAGCAGTTTCCTGCCCAGTCCATGCTTAGACTCTCCCGTCACCCACAGGGCTGCCCAGGCCCAGGGTCCTCCTGCTTGCACGTCCCCTCCGACCTGCCTGACGCCAAGGCCATACCCTGCTGTAGAACTGGAGGAGGGTGTTGGAGAGCAACTGGTGCTTTTCAGCCAGGAAGCGGTATCTGCGCTTCTCTTCCAGTTCAGCAGCTCTCTGGCTGTCGGACACGAATGCCTGCATCTCCGAGCGCAGCTGTATCACGTTCTCCTGGGCCCCGGTGCGAAAAAGAGAGGGAGGGAGAGGTCGTCAGGAATCTGTCAGTGAGCTCAGCTAGGCACGCTGGAGGGGAGGGATTCAAAGGGGTGGTCACGTCTACCAGCTTCCCAATCTACTCGCAGTGCTGGAGCAGCACAGCGGGGCCAGGGCAGGGTCTAAAGGATCAGGCCCTTGCACATTTAAGTTTGCTAAATGAGGTAAAGGCTTGGCAGATCCTACTCAAATGAGTTCCACAGGTCAACAGCATGCTGCAGAAAAGGAGGTTCCTCCTGCCCAGGAAAACCCACCACCTTTTGAACTTTGCAACAAAAATCCATTGGCTTCCAAAGAAGGATGAGGCTGCTCAGAAATCAGCCCTAGCTCTAGCAGAATAATCAGATTCATTTTTCACTACACTTACTGCAATCACGACTCACCTTCATTTCCCGTGCCTTTTTATCACGAGCCCTCTCCATTCTCCACAGCTCTGTCATGCACTTCTCCAGGTTGGTGGCTCTGTGCCGGTACTCCAGCTCATACTGCTTCTGGCTCTCCTGCCAGGAAGAAAGCAGGCACAGTGAGGAACCAGCGCCCCAGGCTTGCTGTGGCACAGAGGTGGCTCCGCTATGATGGGTGATAGAACATTTAATGCCTCCCTGAAAGCAGACATCACCTGAACTCCTTGGAAGAAAAGCAAAAAGAAAAACAAACAAATGACAACAAAAAAAAATCTCCAGGCCCTTTTTTTTCCTTCTTCTTTATTCGGAAGGGTTTTACGGCACTGATGAGCCTCAAGATTAGGGAGCAAGAACCAGATCCCCATTCCTGCCACATTGGGAACAAGCCCCAGGCCTGCCTTCTCTGTCTGTGGTACTTCATGCCTGGCCAGTACAGGCATACATACAGGCATGGTCAGTATGGCCACAATGGCGTAAGCCGACGTAGAGGAGGACCCAAACCCGTGCAGAGCTGTAGAAGGGAAAGGTTGGAAGCTCTAGCATCAGTAGCCAAGTGCCTCAGCCGCACTCAAGCACTGTGCAAGTCCCACTGCACAAGGAAGAGCCACCTGCCCTGCTCAGCCAGGCCCACAAAGGCAGAGGGAGATGAGCCCTTTGCCCACCAATCCCTGCTCTAGAAAGCTGGGGAAACCCCTCAGGAGCTCAAGTGAGAGCTGTGGGTTGAGGGGAGAAGGGGACAAGCAGGGCTGAGGAGGGCAGTTCATCACTCACACTAATGAACTGCACGTCCATTTTGGTGTTCTTCTCCATGTGCTGCAGCAAGTCCACGTGGAAGGTCCGAGTCTGGAAGAGGCAAAGAGGGCAGACGATGGGGCAGCCTGGACAAACGCTGGCAACCTGTGGGTCATGACTCCTTCTCTTCCCCAACTGCATCAGCTCCCAAGAAAGACACTCACCACAACATCTAAATCGGAGTTCAGGAGTCTATGAGTGTTGGACATCTGCACCAGAATTTCACCTTCAGGGAAAGAGAGAGAAGACGGTATAAAAATACCAGTCGTTTCCTTGTGCTCCTGCAGAGGTAGAGCAAAGTGGCCGTTATGGGGCCATGCCAGCAGCAGGAGATTCAACAGCCTGATAGACAGGTGTGAAAGTCCAACAGATATTGCAGCGCGCTGCTCTCTGCACCCCGAGAGCTTTGTAGTCATCCTTCCCAGGGCTCGGCTCTGGCACTGATCTCCAGACCACAGGTACAGCCAACATGGGAACACCACATCCCAAAGAGCTCCCAGACCAGTGCTCTGCTGCAAGCCAACAGGCAAACAAGGCTCTGTCTTGGGTTCTGAACACCTCGGCAGGATTTGCTCTATTTCCTCCGCAGACCCCCTTTCTGCTCCATGGCTACCTGAGACGCAACACACGGTTCTGGCCACGCTGCAGGGAGCGGGTGCAGCACCACTCAGTGTAAGCACCTCAAATCTGAGCTGCCATTTCAGCTGGCTGCGGGCTCAGGAAGGCAGTACTCCGTCAGTCCCTGCTCTCAAGATTTTCCCTCAGAGCTGCAAGATGGAGGAAAAGGGTTCTTCTAAGGAAACGTCCCCTCTCAGGGCAGGCTGAACAGGTTTCTTGCACTCCTGAAGCCCTTCCCCAGGAGCTGGGCGCAGTCACTGGTCTCACTGAGGGAATGCTAGGCTTTAAGCAACTTTCCAAGGCCACACAATAAATCTCACTCTCGCTGCCTCGACAGGGCCTGGCACTGTGGGTGACCATATAGAGGATCTGTCTTCTTCCCTACACACACACCTGAAAATGGAGAAGCTAAGGGGCAATGGCAAAGGACCCCTCATAGGGCAGGGGATGGCCCTTACCCAGCACGTGCGAGGTGGAGCTCTGCAGCGCTTGCTCCCCAATCTTCTCAATGGCTTTAAAATAGACTTCAGCTGCTTCAGATAATGCTGCAAGTAGAGGAGCAGGGAGGTAAGGACATGGCCTGTCTCTCAGCTTCACCACCCCCCAAAAAGCAGGGCCACCCCATCTCTCCCCCTCTGCACCTGACAGCAACAGAGCTGGTCCTGGAGCAGAAGAAAAGTGCATTAGAGCAGCTCAGGACATGCCGCAAGGGGAGACCGGTGGCCTTTCCCACGTGGCAATGGCCCCTCCTGATACACAGAGGATGCCCAGGACAGATAGAGCAGCAGGGCCTTGGGCCTGGGCCGTGCAGGACACCACTCACCGTGGAAGGCACGCAGGTAGTTGTTCCCCAGGTACACCAGGTTCTCCAGCGCGGGGTTGAACTCGTCCAGGATACTCTGGCCAAGCACAAGCAGGTTAATCCCAGTCTTCCCCGTGCTCCAGGGACCTCAGCAGGCTGATGCCTTCCTGCTGTGGGGCATCTAGGGCCAGTGGGAACTCAGGGAGCTCCCTCGGCCATGACAACAGTTGGCCACATGCAAATGCACCCCCCATGTTGGAGATAACCCAGACCTTTGGCTGCCTCAAGTCCTCCCTAGCCGGCAGCAGAGCAATGACAGAGGGAGGCAGCCTGCTGGAGAGCCACATTGTCACCTACAGATCCTTTCTTCCAAGGCCTCCTCCATCTCCCCTTGCTCACTGCAGGCGGGGGTTAACTGCAAGGGGCCTCCAGGAGCAACCCTTCCCTCGAGCCCGCTTGGGCAACGGCCCCCGCTTCTCATCCAGGGATGAAAGTGTCTTCTTCTGGGCTAGGGTTTTCTGCATTACCAGATTCAAGAGCTTGATAAGGGATGGGCTGGGCTGTTTTAAACAAGCATCTCAGCTTTTATCTGTCATATCAAAGGTATTTATTGCCTATAAACAACAGGTATTTGGCAGATAGTGGAGGCTGGAATAGGGAATTCTGCCTTCTTCCAGACCTCACTGCCTTGCTGGAACATCAATGTGCACAGGGAAGTGTCAGCGAGATACGGCCGCTCCTTGCACAGTGCAAAACAGCTGACTTGACCCCTGCTTGGTACATGCACTGCAGGCACCTTACCCCCTCCGAACACGCTGTGTCCAAGCCACCCAGCATCTTCCTGGATCTGCCGTGACAGCCGCACCCGCTCCCCTCCCGCCAGCGCTCTGCTCCCAAACACAGCCCGCAGGAGCTGCTCCACGTCTGCCCAGGGAGGCATCCAAACCTCACCAGCCACGCGCAGGACCCTTCTGCGGAAAAGAGCTCTTCCTCCTGACGGCCCATCTCCCCTTGGCAGCCAGGAGCAGCCTCTGGTGCCAGGACTCACCTTATAGATGGAGATGGTGGATCTGTAGGACAGCTCCATCTTCCGAGCGTTTTTCCTCTCCCGCACGGAAGCGGGGAGTGGAGGAGAGCACGAGGTGTTATACCGGCACGGAGGACCCTGCTTCCGCAGTGCCGCCTGGATGGAAAACGTCCGTTGGCGGCAAGGCACGGCAGCAGGAAGGCGCGTGCATGGTACGAAGGGAACAGAGCACTGATGGGAGGTTAATAATTCACCAGCCAGGAGGTTGGAACTTGATCTCTGGATGTAACCAGACTCTGTGGAGAGAGGAATCCTGCAACAGCCAGCAAGGACATGTGACCACCTCCTTTAATTATTGATTGCTGCTCGAGCAGCCACCCCCAACCCATCCCAGCACCTGCAGCGCCAGCCACCTGCCAGCACCACCTCCTCATGGCTTCCTGCCCCGGCGCTCCCTCTGCTCCGAGGGGCTTGCCTAGCCTTGCTCCGCGAGCCGAGCGTCTTCGGCCCCCGCACCCGCAGGCGGCGCAAGCGGGGAGACGCCTGCCTGTCAGGTCGTGAGTGCAGGCAGCAGTGAAATAGAGGGGGAAAAAAGTAAGCAAAGGTCGGAATAGGTTTAATTCCTTCCCTACTCTCTATTTCTCCCAGTCTCAGCTTTTTGGCTCCTGAGCTGCTCTCCCCCTCCCAGTCTCACTGAGGCTTCCTAATTTCAGGCAGAAGCCAGTGTCCAAAGCTTTCTGCTCCCCCTGACTGCCAGGGGCCTGAGCAGAGTCATCCCAGGAAGTCCCTGCAGGCAGACCTATAGAGGAGAGTAAAAGCTGCAGGCACAGAACAGAAGGGAGCGTCTGTTCTCTCCATCCCAAAACGCAAGGTTTTATACTCAATATTCCTGCCAAGACACCTTCCTCCAGAAGGCAGAAGGCAAGCCCCTCCACCACGAGGGGAGAGAAAAAAAAAAAAAAAAAAATCTTTGCTCCGTATTAATAGTCCCTTTAGTCTGTAATGTCATCTGTGAAAATAAAGATCAGAAGGCATGCAATAAAGTTTTAGTCCTACTCATTACTCAGCACCCACAGTCAGCCATGTGCCCTAGGTAGCAGGGGGCACCAGGCCAATCAGTGTCACAGCAATTACCTCTTCCAGGAATCATTTTGGGGATGACAAGGGAAACCTAAAACCCAATCTCAAGCCATTTGTAACCTCAGCAATTTCAGGGTTTCTTCTTAAGCCGGATCTAAGTCCGGGTGGATCAAAGAGCTGGCCCAAAGCACTTGCACTGGGTGCAAGCAACAAGCCCAGAGTGCTGCATTTTGTAAGACCACCAGTGCACCCACACCACAGAAACACCCCACATCTAGCTTAAGGAACAGGCCCTTCCTCTCTTCAGTCCAGATAAAGGCCACAGTTACACACCTCAAGATCCCCACTTTCTTTTCTACCTGTAGAAAACACCCAGACTACAAGCTCGGAGTCCCATTGGGATCTTGCAGGATGGACAACCAACAAGACAACCATGGGCTGCATTACAGTGGAATAGAGTTTATTTCAGGTCATGTTAGTTTTGCACAGAAGCACTGCTCACAACATTATTCCATCCAGTCAAAAACTAAGTATTAAGAATTCACAGTTCCACTTCTAAGTCATTCCTCAAAACTCATCTGAACAGATAAATAAATCATTAATAAACACTGCAAAATATACTGCAGAAACTTTGAGTAATGCAGAAGTCATCCATGATGAGGTTTTCAGCAGTAAAAAAAAAAAAAAAAGTTATCACATGGTCAGTTTATTTGGTAGGAGTTGATCTCAGAGCGTTTCAATTGCACACTAGGAACAAAGACAAACACTCAACTCACTGGTGACCCCCCCCCAAGGCTCTCTGTGTAGCCAAGGACATTGCCTCTCTTAAGCATCGTAACAAGTCAGAGGGCACAAAACAGTCATCAGACCACCTCTGCTGGGGTCTGTTCCCCACGAGGCACAATCAGAACCTGCGTTGCCAGCCCATCTCTGAGGGAGAAGGGGAAGGGTTGTTACCAAATACAACCAATTCACTAAAGTCACCCCTTTCTCTCAAGGCCAATTGCACTATTCTGTGTCCAGATCTACTGGAGAAAGTTGCAAAGTTCTTACTCCCCTTCAAATAGCGTCTGCTGAGGCAAGAATCCCTTTTTCCCCTGTAACGTGCACACTGGAACATCTTGGGCCAAGCAGGGAACCTAATCCTAGAAGCCTTATCTGGCACTGGCCTGTTTTGTGAGGTGGGAAGGCATGTGGTGCTGGACCCTTAGAGGTGCTGCACAGAAAGGAGACAGTCTCCAACTGCTGAATCACAAGGTCAGTAGGAGTTCCAGCTGCAGTGAAGGGCTCTCCAGTCGCATCAGGGCAGCAAGACTGAGGGGAGCTTCAAGCACAAACACCAACAGCCCAGTGAGAACACTCCTTCACACATGAGCCTTCCACAGCTCTCCTGGAATACAGGGGTTTGTGTCCTAGAATACGTGTGTATGTGTATCGTTGTGTTGCCTTTTAAATATTAATTCCCACTTAGTAGTAGTCCTTTCCCTCACCCCGACATCTTGGTTCAAGAGGAAGTCACAGCCACTTCAGTGACAGGGGGGTGCACAGCAGGCAGCTCCAGGTGAGTCACCGGGCAAGAAGGTGCTGCACCAGCTGCTCAAACTGCTCCCGCTGCTGGTAGATGTAGAGCTGGGTGTCCCAGAGGGTGTTCACCAGCACCGTGTCGTTCACCTCGTCCAACATCACGTCTGTGTGCAGCTGAGGGCTCAACCTGTGTGTACCAGGACAGCATCACCAGCTAGGCAGACACCAAAGCAACAAGGCAGCAAAACATGCTCAGCACAAGACTATAAAAAAAAAAAAAAAGCTGGCTCTTGGTCCCAGGGACTCCCTTCCCCTTTACCCAGGAGGCTTGTAGGGCAGGGCCATGGCCTTGGCCTCTCTCCTCCAAGGACCAAGATGCCACTCATGGCAAACCATGACTCAGCAGCTGACACCATTTCAGACAGGTCTGGGCAAGCTACCCTCCGGCGAGGGCAGGATTCGGGAAGACTCACGCCACAGGCGGCTCTGAAGGGAGAGGGCTAAAAAAAGCTCTCTGCAGCAAGTGGGAAGGAAGCTCTTACCGGAAATATGGGACATCTGTCATCTCACACCAGGCCCTGGCACGCTCCACAGCCGGGCCATCCGCGTCAGTGCACTGCGGGAGGAGAGCGCGCAGTGAGCGCCCCGCTGTCCCGCTGCCCTGCCCCGGCCGTGAGCCGCTTCCCCGGCACCAGGATGAACAACACAACCACGCGGGGAAAGAGGGAACCAGGAGTAAGGGCATCCTGGTTGGCAAAGATGCCTCCATCTCAGCAAAGAGCGGATTCCCCTAAACAAACCACTGACATGCTCCAGGTCAACTTCCTTGGTACTATCTCCATCCACTGATGTTCCACAAGCTCAATACCAGCAGAGCCTGCAACCACTGCAGGTCTGTCCTGGGACCATTTCCCACAGAGGCCTGACATAAAAGACAAGTGAGGCAGATGAACCTCCAAGGTATTTTCTGGCTTTAGGAAACTGAAGAAGATAAAACAGCAGAATTAAAACTATAGCCAGAACCTTAATTCTGATCTTTCTGGCTTTCATTGACTTGAATTGTTTTCATTTGTAACATCTTAATGAGCTTCTTTCTGAAGCCTGCAAGAACATATGCCTATCACACTCCCAACCACGGCGCCAAACTACTGCTTTTTACTAGTGATGTTCCCACTTTTCTAATATTAGCTTATTCTCACAGTGGCAGTAACAAAACCTTCCTTAAAGGATGTGATTTTGTTTTCTGAGGCTTGATATTTTTTGGTCATGTTGCTTAGAGGATGCTCAACATCTCCAGGAAGCAGCACTTGGGAGTCTCATGAATTCACTTTCCTAGGGGACACTGACAACAGCCCTTCCTGCCCATTAGCTGCTGTGGGAAGTGCATCTTCCCTTGTGCCTGGAACACTTCCCAGGCAGGCAGGTCTTCAGACCCACCTGCTCCAGCAGTTCTCAGGTCACCCACTACTACAGCTGTTCCTCGAACTGGTCACGGTCAGAGGAGTTCCAGGGAAAGAGTTTCCTTCCAAAAGGAAGGGGCTGAGCATGGGAAACCCCCGCTCTCTCTCACAAGCATGCACAGGGCTCCTTCCCACCCTCCCCTGCCTCCCGGTACTCACACAATCTACGACCATCTTGCCGAGCTCCCTGGCCCCGAAGACGGTCTTTGCCAGCTCCCAGGGGTTGGAGGGACGGAAGACATCCACGGAGCTCACCGGGACCTGCGGAGGTTTCCCGGTCCCCAGAGAAACCACCAACCCTAGTTTTCTCACTTTCTGCTTCTGCCCCTGTAGACAAACAATACATGTGCTTATAAAGACCAACAACTGAGGTGGAACAGTCTTAGGGAGGCTCTATAAGACATGACAAAAGGCTCAAAAGCCTCCTCTTACCCACCCCACAATCTCCTCTCTTTAGAGCTGCCTGGTAAGACAAACATAACTTAGGGAGCTTCATAAAGCAGCACTCACACCTTTCTGGCCCTTGCTATGCATCTTGAGCTACATCCAACTCCAGATTGGAGCTACATCCAACTCTACTCCCAGATAAATCCTGGGAGCAGACAGCCACAAAATGATCCAACTCCATCAGTGGCAAGAGCTCAGTATCTGGAGAAAAACCTCCCACTGTCCCAGCTGCAGGGAGCAGTTACTGCCTGTGGTTATTCATCTTCCTGAGCATCTGCTCAAGTCACAGGAGGGATTCATCCTTCAGCCATGCTCAGTGCTCCAACACCTCCTTCTCCATCAGGGCACAGAAAGGACCCACAGAGCTGTACCACAAGCCATGGAAACTATCAGCTGAACCATCCTTGGTTAAAGCAGCACAGACAAGGACCTTCCCCCATGATTCCTGCCTGCCTATCTCATGCACCTTGTATTACAAGAGGCATTTCACTTTCAAGTCACCATTCACAACACAGACCCCTCCCCGTTCACCCCCCCAAGGTTGCTGCCATGCTAGTTTGTTTTCCCACTAAAAAAAACACCCATTCCTAAGCCAACTCCTCCTTTAAGGAATGCTCAGTGCAGCCCCAGAAACCACTCAGGGCCAGGACTTCCCTCACCTTCTTGACCAGCGTCTTGTTGTACTCGTGGATTTCCGTCATGGCATCAAGGGTCGGGTTGTTTGCTAGGAGGCCACCATCCAGAAAGCGGCCTATGGGCCGGAAGTAAGTGGGAGCTGCACCGCTGCAGCGGGCAGCGCGCCACACCAGCTGGTCTGCAGAGACAAGAGCAGAGGGGACTCTCTTCCAGCCTATCTCCTGTGTCACTTAGGGCAAAGAGCATCCCCTACTCGCTTGTGTAAGGCTAACCAGCCAGAAGGAAGTTGCTTGAGATCTCAGATGATTCTGCACTTCTTCCTTCAAGCAGCAGGGGTCTGCCCGGATACACAACTCTGTTTTGAAAAGGTGTTCTCATCACTTCCTATGTATCCTGGGCCAAATTTACACTCTATCAGCTTCATTGCTACTACTATGAGTGTGAACCAGTTATATTTGCTGGACAAAAAGCAGCAAGCTGGGGGCAGCTGCATGCTTCCAGCTACGTAGCATTTTCACACTAGCCAGCTCCTGAGGACCCAAGGAAGAGTACTGACCTCCTCTGGCAAAACTCATACCCAGTGAATCTCCTCAGCCCATCCCTATTCATAACACAAGAGAGGGTAAGACAGAAGGGAAAAGAGGGAATCACCTCTAGGACCAAGCTACTAAGTCAAGAGCAAGGATGAGCCATTCCAGAGAGATCCTGATTTTCAGAGCAAGAGAAGAAATCATCAGTGTCCTGTTTTTGAAGGAAGGGCCCTCACCCGTCAGCCACCTGGACTTCGGTGTGTCAGCACTTACCTTCTGGCTGAGTCAGTGGTTTGAAAGAGGCAGTTGTCTTGTACTCTGTGGAGGTTTTTGTCTCGGGTACAGGGTAGTTCCGGAAGAGGTGGAGCTCAGCTGGTTGCCGGTCACACAGTGTCCCGGTCACCATGACCCTAGGGGGACAGGACATGACAGAATAAGGATAAAATGGAAAACACACTTAAGGCTCCACTTTCCTGCACATCACACTCCTCCAGATCTGCTCTAAGAGGCTGAACAGTACTCGGTACTCTTGGGAAAGCATCCATCAGTGCCAACCCCTACAGGACTTACTTGGGTTTTTGGACATCTGTCATTTTGGTGTTTTCCCCAAATTCCTTCTTCAAGAACTCATCCAGGGGCTCTGACTCGTAGGGCCGAGACCCCCGGAACACCATGTCCTTCATGCGGAAGTACAGGCAGCGCATGTAGTCCATGGACTTCCCTGAGACAGGCCACAGCGTCAGCAGGAGCACAGAGTGACAGGAAAGGCAGGCAGAACAAAGAGAGCATCAGAGAGCTTGGACCTTCCTGGACCAGTGGACGGCAGCGTTCCCAGTTCCACCCCCTCCCCTGGCTGCCTGTCCCCGCAGCACTAGGAAGAGTAAACAACAAGCACAAGATCAGGGCTTTGCTTCCTGCTACCATAGCGCCAGTGACCCTGCCACAGAGCCACCTTAGAGAGGGGGAAGAACCGTACCCCTGCACTGTACGCCTTCCCCAGAGCCAGAAAGCTGCTCAAGACCAGCTCACATGAGAAGCAAGCACAAAAACAAGACTCAGGCTTTCATTCATGAATGCCCCTTCCCTTCTTAAGCAGGGCAGGAAGGCTCAGCCTGCATTCCCGGGGCTGCTTCCGACTCCTATCTCCCGCTCTGCGCAGGCAGAGGGGCACTGTGCCCCACGTAAGGGAGGTCAGACCCCCGCTACTTGCATCGCCCTCACCGTGTACGATAGCCAGGGCCAAGATGCCCCCAGTGCTGGTCCCTGCGATCCAGTCAAAAATCTCACGAACAGGACGGCCCGCGGCCTTCTCGATAGCCAGGAGGAGCTGAATGAGCACCAGGCCCCGGATGCCCCCTCCATCCAGGCACAGGAGGCGGTCTTGACTGCAGAGACACAGACAAGGCTCACAGGGACTGCGGCACAGCTTACAAAATCACAGTGCAGCACATAGGAACACGACCTACGCAGTGAGGAACCAGACCAGTAACAAAAATGCTGCTGTGGACAAAAAAAATCAGCTCAAACCCAGCAGTGCTTTCTCAGATCCGAGTAGGACTGAACCAAGCAGGCCCATCCTAAACATGGCCAAATAAGCATCATATCTGGTGCAAAACTGCTTAATCTTTTTCCCATCTCTAACTTTGCCCTGTATTGGAGACATTTGCAAGCTAGAAACATGTGCAAGTCCGTTATTGCACAGTAATGAATATTGCCTTATGAGCAAAAAGAGATCCCAAAGTCCATGCTAGCAGTCTGGTCTCTGACTACCCCAGTGCCAGCCCTCCCTTTGCTTCATCCAAGGTGAAGTGCGTTGCTGCCAAGGCAGTGCAAGAGCTGGCAAAGGAGCTGGATGACCATGAGGGCAGCACAGGGATACAAGGAATCACTAAGCCAAAACAGTGGTGATCCGTAGCAAAGGCCAGGGATGGAGCAGAGCTTTCATCTGCTGAGTTCAGACTTCACTGCAGCTCCAGAGCTGTGAGCAGGAACAGCAGTTGCTTATAGGAATGGAGGCTTACCTCAACAGGGAAGAGGGGGAAATTCTCACAAAAAATGCAGTATTGAAGGATGCTAAATAACATCAGCTCTCTGAAACATGTAGGGGGGGAGGAGTTCATATACACAGCTTTCCCCTACAAGCTGCACAGGAGTCCAGACACAAGCTGTTTCTTACTTACCTTCTCCCTCCCTCACTAGGTGAGTCCACAAAGTCTGGTGTCTTCAACAACTGTCCAACCGCCGTGGAAACGTAGAGAAGGTCTTGGTACCCTACAGGGCCATGAATGTGCAAGAGGAGAAACTAAATAAAATTTCAGAAAAGTGAGTGTGCACAAGAGAGACAGAGATGCAGGCATCTTCACAGCAGCTACAGAGGAAAGAGACTCAAAACTGGTTTTCATCTGCAGCAGCAGGATTGCAAAGAGCAGAAGAGGGCTTCCTCCTGACCTTGCCTACTTTACTCCCTAAGTTCCAGATGCTCCTGCTCCTTGCAAACTCATTCCACCACTGCAATGTTGACATAATTGTTTTTATCCTAGTGATACCACTTTGCTGTCTGAACCCTCCTGCAAGCACTTCCAAGCAATATTAGCCCAAGTTATAATAAATTAGAAAACTCTCTGTTATTTCTTCCTTTCCCTCCTTTGTCGCCAGAAAGCTGCCTGAAGTACCTAAACTTCCAACCCCTGTAATAAATGACTTCTACCATAATCACACAGAAAATATCCAACTTCCTTCTCCATGGGATAAAACTCCCTGCAGGGGACATATGTCTCACCCACAGCCACCAGACATCCTGCCCTTCTCCTCCCCAAACTCAGCCCCACATCAGAGAGAAGCAGCTGCAGGTGCACTGGCAAAGAGGAAGAATTTGTAAGAGCAGATGGTGAACAAAGGAGGTGAGAGAAAACACAGAGCCCAGCAGCATGCCCACTGTGCAGCTTACTGCAAGCTATGGGACAAAGCCTAAGTCTACTCCTACAAGGTAACCTAAGCAGGAGAGCTCTGGGAGCAGGTGGCTTCTCATTACCCCTCTGCTGATGTTAAGTCCAGGCCATCCCAGGTGTGGGAGACCAGTCTGACCTAGGTGAGAAGCTGGTCTGTGAAACCAAGAGGGAAAAAAAAAAAAAAAAAAAAAAGGGGGGGAAGAGAAGTCAAATACTGCTAGTGCCCAGGATGAGAAAGTGGCCATAAATTGCAGTGGAACACGGTCAGGAGTTTCTTCAAGGGCCACAGTCCATGTTAAAAAGGGCTTTACTTTGTCAGTGCATCAGAGTTTGAGGAGACACCTTCACAAAACCACAGTCAGAAGACAGTTCTGGTGGGACCTGTGGAGACAGACACACTCCACGGCCAAGGGAGGCTTCTTCTCTAGCCTCAAAGAGGGCCCTTTGCAGCAAAGAGCACCAAGCTGAGAGAAGATTTGGACCAGAAGGGGCTGTTATTTCCTCATGTGTCCCCTTTCGATTCACCCACAACCCACCCAGTAACTGCCTGCACTGCCTCAGCCTG
Source organism: Microcambeva ribeirae (assembly GCA_035222435.1). Classification (NCBI taxonomy): domain Eukaryota; kingdom Metazoa; phylum Chordata; class Actinopteri; order Siluriformes; family Trichomycteridae; genus Microcambeva; species Microcambeva ribeirae. Next base: position 60,838 of record JAYECN010455533.1, read on the forward strand.
AGCTACAGAGCTTCCTGGAGGAGGAGATCCCAAACACCTGATATAGACCCATGAGCTTATTCACACAGACTGCACAGGTGATACAGAGCACGAACTAGGACACAACTAGATGTCCTGAGCTTGGCTCTTCCTATGCATATGTCAACTCAGTGTCCAGGATGACTGCTCCTTAAACTGCATCCCTTCCTTCTCCAAGCTGATCTCCAGGATCTGAGACACACACTTCTAATTTCCTTGTGCCAGTTGATATGACACTGTGGCGTCCTCAAGGAAGACCAGCAAGCTCTTCCCCATCCGTACACAATCCAGTGGACAAAGTGCATAGAGGCAAATACAGCCTATGCCGCTTCCAGTGGGGTGAGGAAATCTGTTTTCCCTTTCCTCTTTACATAGCTGCATTGTGTCAGGCCTATAAAACAAAACGAGTTCACAGAGTTTGCGTAGTTGGAAAAAAACAGAGAAAAGAGCCTGGATGCTGCAACAGCTGAATAAGAACAGTCACAAGTGAGAGCCAGGAGACAGCCCCCAGAGTGCTGGCAGCCTGGAGAAGAGATCTGAGAGAGGACTGCAAAGCAAGAAGGGGGGACAGCAAGGGAAGGCCAAGGAAGGCATTACCTAAGCTGCTGAAGCTGCTCCGTGGGGGAGGCTGCCCTTCCAGGAAGAGGGAGGCCGCAGATGGTGCTAGACATGGGGAGTCAGGGTTGGGTGGGTGGCAGCGTTCGGTCCCTACAGTTTGCAGCAGGTCTAAGAGCACTTTCCGGTTTGCACCTTAGGTGACGAAGAGGGAGTCACAGAGATCAGAGAGTCAGCGTATGCACACACCAGGGAAGCAAGGAGGGTGTGCTACCAAATCCACAGCAGCACTGACCCTCAAAAAGCCTCTGGAATAACCCAGGGAAGAGAAAAATACGCCCTGGATATCCCTCCCCTATCATTAGACAGTAGGCCTTGCACCCAGCGGGGGCACCCAGCGCTGTGCAGCTCTGGGGGTGCGCGCCACACACCTCTTGCTTTTGAAGAACAGCCCATGCCTGCTTATGCCTGGGAGTTCAGCAGCACTACACCATCCTGCTGCGGGCCTGCAGTGCCCAGCACCACAGCTTGAAGAGCAGGAACGTGTGCCAGCTTTTCCTCTTCCATCTCTGTCTCATAGAGGAGAAATTCACCGCAAACTTAATACAGAGCCTAGTCACTAGCTCAGGAAGCACCTACACTACGAGCAACTGGAAGCCGGGAGAACATCTTGGAGAAGCGCTGCTCGTGCTTGGCCTGCTGTCGCTACCCCAAGACACTGCTTTGGCCAACAAGGGGGACAGGAGCCACAGGCTCTGCAGCACTGCCGACATCTCTCACCTTTGCTGCTCCGTGCTGCCAACAGCCCTGGAGTCTCCCCGAAGTCATTGGGGATCTCCACATCCCCTCCAAACACAATGAGGGCTTTGATCATATCTAGATGGTCTTGCTAGAGGACAAAAGAAAGCTTAGTCAAGGGGCATGCTCCCCTCAGCTGCATTATTTCTCCCTCCCTCCTTTTCTCATTAGCTGAAGTACTCATAAGGGATTACCCAAAGAAATGCTCCCACCCTCTAAACAGCCAGGACTTCAAAGAGGTCTGTCACTGCCTCAGCCCTTCAGGGAAAAAAAAAAAATCCCTCCTCCCCTGCAGCCACTACAGAAAACTTACTTTCATGGCCAGGTGCAGCGGAGTGTTGCCGTCCTGGCCCTTGGCATTGGTGTGGGCCCCATGCGTGATGAGCACCATGGCGCAGTCAAAGCGGCCCCTCTTGACCGCGATGTGCAGGGCTGTGTCAGCAGAGCGGCTCACGACGTTCACATCAGAGCCGTGCTGAAGCAGCAGCCGCGTCATCTGTGCCCGGGCACCAATGCACCAGGTTGAGAAGAGAAACAGCAGTCGTGAGGGCCCCTGTCTAGGAGCTCAAATGAGCAGAGAGGCAAGCAAAGCAGGTGAAGAGGAGCAAGCCTCACTCTGGACACAGATGCTAAGCAGAGAACTCCCTGGTGGTTTTCACAGCCTGGCTAAAGCTTTCAAATATTTGGTGTTTTATATGGAAGTACAAAAAACAGCTAAGCTCAATGAGGAGAAGAGGGGCATGGGGAAACCACAATCAAGCAATCCCCACCTGGGCCAAAATCTCTGCAGACTGGAGGTAAATGTCTGCTTTTTGACCTTCTCCTCTTTATAAGCCAAGCACACTTATGTTTGCTCAGTCCCTCCACCAGACACTTCTGAGAGGGATCTGATACTGCAGGAGGGAAACGGTCCTTCCACAGGGACATTCCCTTCTTGAGAGGGGTTCCATACTGGTGCTCCAGCACTGCCTATCACATCCCTCATCAGGCCAGAGATGTACAGTAACCCCCACACCACAGCTCTGTACCTACCTCACACTTCCTTGTTGTCTAAACATCCATTTGCTGCAGCCTGCCCTGAAATTGGCAGGTAGTGAGAGCAGAGCTCCCCCCAGGGGTAACTAGAGTCTAACAACACGGCTAAAATTCCCCCGGCAAAGAGAAAAGGAAGGAACTGACAGTTCTAAAAAGTACTAGGATGAGCCAGGAAGTTCATTTCACTTCAAGGATCCACCACTCCATCCCCACAACGAGAAGCACTGATCAGGCCAGGGCAAGGAGAATCAAACACACATCCAATCACCTCCACAGCAGGACTCTGTTTTGGGCAGTTGGTTGAAGTTTGGCACTTCCAAGGCTCTACACATGCGTGCAGGAAAGGGACAGGCCAACAGTGGAAGGAACCAAGTAGCTGCCAGGGTGCTGGGTGGCAGCCGAGGCCCTTGCCATGGCACTGGCTCTATTTACCTCCGCCTTCTTTGCCCAGTGCAGCGGAATGGCTTCATAGCGAGGGTCCCTGGAGTGAACCTGGCTGGCATCTGCTTCAAGGATGGCCTGGGCACACCTGACAGAGACAACAAGACAGAGATCTGTGGGAGTCGTCTCCATTTCAGACCTCTGTTCATGCCGACACCTGCCTCCCACCCAGAGCCTTTCAGATAACCCTAAAGCTGCAGCATGCTCCTGGGTGACACCTTAAACTCCTCCACAGCAAAGTAGTCATTTCACTCTCTTCAAAAAGGAGCCTTCCTAGCTCCAAATTGTAGGGCAACATGTGGGTATTTCTCCAGTATAGGACTGTAGGGTTTCTGGAAGCCTTGAAGCTAAGATGAAATTCTCCTCTCCCACCTTTTCCCCAGAAAACTTGGGGGAAAAAAGAGCTAAAGCAGTTAAATACTTACACAAATCAGAAGTCAAAAGAGACTCCAATTTCTCCAGGGAGAAGGAGAGAGGAGGAGGAAAAAAAAAAAAAAAGGCACTAAGTCAACAACATGTCCTTTAAGTTGGTTCCAGAGAGCATTATTAAGGATGAGCAGTAACTTTGGCCCGCAAGAGAAAGGCGCAATGAAAAGCTTTGGAAGGAACGCTTACCAGCGACAGAGCATTCTGAAAGACGGGGGTACAGCAGCACCAACACTGCTGAAGCATTGCTAAATCAGCCCCTCACAGCTCACCTTGCAAGAAGGTTTTCCACAAACATTATTTTTATTTTTTTCTGTATCTCTTATATAGTATCAGACATCAGGAGAAAGACAGGCAAAAAATAAAAAGGCTGGAAAGACAACTTTGTCTTATTCTCCCATACCAGCACATTTCTATTCTTCTGCCAGCCCAGCAACGCAGGAGAAGACAGCCCAGGACACCTGCCTATCAAGCACTGCCCCTGAAATGATCCAGCCTTGAGCAACACAGAGCAGTGACAGATCTGCTGCGAAGAGGAAAAGTCCCATTCTAGCAGGCCCGCAGGTCACTTACCCCTTCTGGGAGTACTTCAGAGCCACATGGATGGGGTAGCCCAGTGTCCCCACGATGCTGCAGCTGGCACGGCACTTGAGCAGAGCGCAAACCACATCCTCTTTGCCCAGCTGACAAGCGAGATGCAGAGGGGTCAGCCCTTCATGGCTCAGGTGGTCCAAGCCAACAGTTGGGGCTCTTCCCAGGAGCTGAGAGAAAGGGGGAAAAAAGTCATTCACCCACCCACCAAAATAAAGACACAGAAAGCACTCACTGTCTCTCTCCCTGAACTCCGAGGACATTGGAGCATTGGGCTCCTCTGCAGCACTGACACCAGCACAGCCTGCCCTCTTTGCGCCTTCTTCCAACATGGGAATCATGAAAGTGCACGTTGTTTTCTCTCCTGAAAGGAGAGCTGCATTTTCTGCTCTTTTCCTTTAGCCCTAACAGAAGCACTAAGTGAAAGCAGAGGCTTCATCTGCTGCTGTAGCCCCATTAATTACCATGGCCAGTTGGCAACAGGAGCTCAGCCTCCTCTGCAGCCCCACCACTGCTTGCAGCCCCAAACAGGGTTCTGTTTAAAATATACATGTGGAGAGATGTTAGAAGGGATTTTCCCGCCCTCTCCGCAGGTTTCACACTTGCTACTTGCCAAGTGGTTTGTTACACAAAAATACTCCACCTCCACACCAAAGAAACCCTGCACAAGGGTGCACTAGAAAAACAGGAATTTAGAGCTTCCCTCTCCGGAGGAGTGAAGAACTGAGAGAGAAATGCAACAGGTGAGAGACCAATTAGAACTAAAGGCATCTCTGAACAAACAGCCAAGCTGGTATTACGGTGAAATACAGGAAGAAGATATCTGGATAACACAAAGGTCCTAACTGCCCTGCTCATCATTCCTCCCGTCGCACATTAGGAAACCTCATCACAATCTGACCGGCAGAGATGTCACAACAGGCATTGGGCAACAGGAGGGACACAGGTGTGGGCAAGAGCCTGTTCTGCATTCAGCAGAATGCACCTAAGGAGCCAGCATGGAATGCCCCTCATATCCTTACAAACCCAGTCACTCTGCCCAACACCTCGCAGCAGCTGAGAAAGCCTCAGGCTGCATCTCCACTGCCTGTCCCCAGTACAAGGCCACTCAGTTCAATGAGCAAGCTGTGCCGGGCTGCTGAGGAAGGCTCTCCGAGCTGGCAGGCACCATGTGCTGCCCCACCAGGGCCAAAGGCTCCCTTCTGGGGCACGCCAGCCAGAGCTAAAAGTCCTGTTGGCAGGATACAGTGGGGACAGCCAAGGGCCTGAGGAAAAGCAGGACTAAGGCTTGAAGCAGATGCCACTAAAGGATGCTTGCTGAAGAATCTGTTGCTCTACATCCCTGCCTCACTGCCAGCTGGAATTTGGTGTGCGCTCAAGGGAAGCTGCGCCACCAGAGGGGATGGAAAGGGCCGGACTCAGCACTGAGCGCTCACAGGAGCATCATGAAGCACTTCAGCTGGGCAGCCCCAAGCCTCTCTCCTCTCTCCCCCCTCACAGCATAGACAGGATTCCCTTTTAGCCCCAGCTTCGCAGCTCCCCTCACCTCGATGATCTGGGGGCTGCTCCCTCGCACAGCGTAGTGGAAAACAGTCTCGCCGTTCCTGTCAGCGACGTCCAGGCGTGCGTGGCATTCCAGCAGCTCCTGCAGGCAGGCCACGTCCCCCCTGCGGCACGCCAGGTGCAGCGGCGTGCAGCCCTCCTCACTCTCTGTGCTGTTCACGCAGCTGCAGGGGGAGAGCAGTCAGCGGGACACAGAGGCAGGGCAGCAAAAAAAGGGCCCGCGAAGCCTCCTTGGCAGACGCTTCAAAGGCACCCTTGGCACCTGTGATGGCCCTGACTGGGACAGCCACCGCAGGCCACAAGGAAGTGCTACCAAGCAGTGCCAGCCCTGCCACCGCCTCTCCCTGTGGCACAGTCCCCTACCCCGGCCCTGCCTGCCAGGGCATCTCCCATCACCCTTATAAAAGGCAGACACAAGATGAGGCAGCAATCAAGAGGTGCTGAGATAAATCCCCCAGGCCACTAACTCCTCGCTGATCTGCCCTCGCCTAAATGGATCTCTCCCAGGAAAAAGCAGAAAGGCTTGTGCCCTTCTTAGGCAGTTCCACAAAGCCAGGGCTACCCTACCTGCTCTCTTGTGGTTTGCAGTGCCCCAGCACCCTCTGAAGGGCAACTCCATAGGGGCTGTACGTTCTATTTGTGCTGCTAGCAAAGTTGTTTGTTCCTTTAGCTCACACACCAGCAGTCCGTGCTTTAATGTCAGTAGATCCAGAGATTGCCACTGAACTTACAGAGGCCACCAGACACCCTTTGCTATCATTTCTATTATTCCAGATATCAAGGTCAGCAAAATTTGCAAGCTCAGCCACTGCAGTAACTGCAGGCATTAAGTTTCTCCAAGAAGCAGCAGCTCCCTCTGCACAGGCGCAGCAAGCTGGAATGCCCAGATCTTGCCTAAACTCCCCTCCTGAGCTTACTGCCCACAGGGGCTCCCAAGTGCCTCTTGCCTCAGGACGTGGTTGTGCCGGAAGCTCTCGCGATGGCCGATCTCCACCGCCACATGGGCCACGGACCAGCTGGGGTGGTTGCGGAAGCAGTCGCTAAGCTGCTGGAGAACCTCCAACGGCAAGGGCTGTGGAGAGCTCTCGTAGAAGGGGCGCAGCTGCCTGGCATACTGCTCAAAATGCACAGCTGCATCTATCTCGTTGTCGAGCTGGAAGAGCCTGGAGGAAAGGCAAGAAGAAAGGTAAACGGAATGTAAGTCCTGCACAGAGAGAGATAAATGTCTTCCAACATTACTGCTAAGGACTTTCCTCTTCCTCCTTATCACATGGTGGACTCGCACCATGGGAAGGAGAGTTTGCCAGCAAGGCAAAGCAGTCTCACTCTTTCTGAGGAACATTAACGTTCGGGCTCAAGTACCCTGTGCTCCCAACTGTAAAACAGCACAGAGTTTGAGAAGAGTGGACGCATCTGTGGACAGATGTTGAGCCCCGAGTGCCCGTTACATGTCTGCCTGCTCCCCACAGCAGTTGAGCTCTGCCAGGTGACACCTTCCTCCCCCTTGCAGGCGGTTCTGACAGCTCCTTGACCAGCGCCCACATGGACCTCCCATTTCTAGCAAGGCCATGAGCTGGTCAAACACTTCAGCCCACACCCACAAACCAGAAGCACCACCGTGGTCAAGAGGCGGGAGCACTTCACATCCTTCCCCCTCGAGCAGCAAGCAGGCCAGGGCAGCAAGAGGCCAGGGCACTTCACATCCTTCCCCCTCGAGCAGCAAGCAGGCCAGGGCAGCCTGTCGCTTACCGGAAGGCGACCTGGGGGCTCTGGGGATTCACCAGGAGGCAATCCCAGGAGCGCGCAGAGCTGTTCTTGTACAGGGCCACCCGGCCTTCTTCCCTCAGGCGGGGGTGGGACGCATACTCCGCCACGGCCACCTCCTTTACCCGGTAAGGGTTTGTGAATATCTGCGTGACACTGTTGATGGTGTTCACGAGCCGGCCGAGGAACTGCATCTTTCCGCAGAGTGAAGCCTGGGGGAAACCCCGTCGCAACCTCAGCTGGGGCCAGACGGCCCTGTCCTGCTCCCTGTCCTCAGCAACCTACCACAAGATGAAGAACCGCAAGAGCAAATAACCACCAGGAGGGAGCCCACGTTAAAAGGAGCCGTGATTCAGGAGCCCTTCCCGGGAGGGCCCGGGCTGCTCCTTGCCCTTTTGCCTCCCACGACCTTGGCCTGGCGTGGAAACCACTCCCGCCCGGAGCCAACCCACCACGAGGCCCCCTGAGCCCGGGAGAGGGGCCGTGATGGGGGGCGGAGGGGCCCGAGCCCCCCGAGGTGCTGGGAAGGAGCGGCGGGGCCCGGAGCGGCGGGGCCTCGGCCCCGGGGCGGCGCCCCCCGCCTCGCACGCGCCTCCACAAGCGCCCACAATGCCCCGCGCGCGCGCGGCCGGGGGGCGCGCATTCCTGCGCACTTACCGCTTCCGCCAGCGGCCGCCGCGCGCCCCTACGGAGCCCGCCCCGCCAGCCGGCCAATGGGAGGCGGCCCCGCCCCGCGAATAGACCAATCCCAGCGCGGGGAGGGGCCGAGAGGCGGCTGCGCGGTGGATGGAGCCGGGCGCCCTTACGTAATGGCGGGTGTGCTGGCGGCCATCTTGGTGAGGGGCGGAAGAGCGCGCGGCGCGGCCACCATTTTGGTGAGGGGCGGGGATCGCCCTTGCTTTCTTAAAGGGGCGAGGGCGGCACCGCGCTAGGTGCGGGGTCCGTCTGCACGCCGGGTACGGTTTTTAGGAGGCGGGGGGGAATTTCGAAATTTCCAGTGCTGGAGGACGGCGTGGTGGCCGCATTTATTCCTTCCCCCTGCTTCCAGGCAGCTTGCGTCGTAAGCTGGCAGCAGGACGGCTTTCCCTGAGCAGTGCCTGCCTGTGAGTACGTCTGTACGCGTGTGCCTATAAGGGGCTGTATACAAACACATGCCTACTTACACGTGTGTGCCCGTATGTGCGCGTATGTATATGCGCATGGGCATAAACATGTACGCATACGTGCATTACACATGCATGCACACCCATATGCACGCGGATGCACATTAATCTGCAGGCCTGCATGTACACACGTGCATATGTGCATATAAGCGTGTGAGTGGGGGCTGTTCAAGCCCTGCCCTGGGGGCAGGGAGAGCCCCCACACTGCAGCCCCAGGAGCAACGTTGCTCCCCGACATAACCCAGAGGCTCCAAATCCCCTCATTCCAGCCCTGGATGGGGGGACAGCCCTGGAAGGGGCCGGGGTGGGTGACGCTCGGTGTGATGGCTGTGCTCTGTCCCCAGCCAGACTGACTCCCCACACAGCCCTGCGCGGGTGTTGATCACCCGCGGCGTTATCTGCTTGTGGTGTCTCCTCCCTATGTCTCTGCCACCTCTTCCCACCAAACATTAACCGTATGGCCACCTCCTGCTGGGGGATGTTCCTGTGGACCTTGGGAAGGGAGATAACAGCAGCACAACAGCCAGGGACCAGCTAAGCTGGCGTCAGCAAAAATTCTTCTGCTATGCAAAAAACACTGTAAATCGATCACCTTATCCCATAGCTATGGGGCAGCTCCAGAGCCCCTTGAACTCTCCTTGCAAGGCAGGGTCTCCCCTTGGGCAGCGGCACCTCTCAGGGCTACTCCTCAAGTCTGAGAGATCCCTGAAAAGCAGCAGATCCGTGGTAAGCAAACATAGCATGCAAAGGTTCCAAAGTTTCCTAAGTTTTCCTAAGTTGTATCTGGGATTGATTGTGCACATAATCCCTTAGACATCACCGGTGACCAAGCCTGGGACTAAGATTGGATCCAGCCGCCACTCTGGCCCCTCTGAGGAGGAGTTTGGAAAGCAAGAGGGGTCCGATCTGAACCCAGTGAGTCAACGGGAGGGTCTTCCTGGGCAATCTGTGTAAACTTGTCCTCCACGCAGTAAATAACAGTGCCTTTGCTATGGAATCTCGTGAAAACCACTGTCCGTATCGACAGAACATACTACTGCTTCTTTCCCGAGGGCGAAGCGCGCTGCACTGCTGCGCGCCCCACGCCTCTGCGGGGAGCCGCGGCCCCACGGGCGCGAGCTCTGCCCTAGCGCCGCTTACGGCTCCGGGCAGCCGCCCCGAGGCAACAACCTGCTTCCCCCGCTCCACCCCCATCTTTTCCAATACTGAAAAGCAGCTGTAGAGCATTTTAAGGGCAGCTCTTCCGGGCTCTGCTGGAAAGCCATGAACAGCTCGGCGAGCGGCTGCAGGGACGGTTAATGGCCAGCACCGGCCTCGCCGCTCGCAGGCGCCCGTCCCTCTGCTGCAGCCCCCGTCTCATGGGTGGGAGAGGGCAAAACCGCGCTCACCCTGCCTCCCCCCCGAACCCGGCAGTCCCCCCCAGCCCCAGATTCCTGGGGCAAACGAACCCCCAAAGCCCCCACAGCAGCGG
>JAYECN010455534.1:0-19723 GCA_035222435.1 Microcambeva ribeirae
ATAATGGCTTTTTTTTTTTTTTTTTTTTTTTTTTAAATAACCCATTAACAGGGACTGGCACATAATTTCACAGGAGAAAAAAAGTGTTGTAAATAAAGTTACGGCAAACTATTCTACTCCAATCATAAATTTAAGGTTTTAAGTAACTCAGGTTTCATTTAAATACAGGGCATTTGTTTATTCCCAAAGACTGTGACCTATTGCATTTCTCAATCACTATAGAGATGGAAATGTCTCTCTGCAGACTGCAATATTTATGACCATGGCAGGAAGCAATGGTTTAGAGTTCAAACCTCTGATTGCTGTTTGGAGATTGATGGAGATATATGTGGTTTACAGAAAATGTAATGCTCTGAGGTAGTCCCTAGATGTCACTAAATACCATGTCTGGTTTAAATACAAGTCAAAGAAGTTTTGCACCAGTCTTGCACTTTTCATTCTTGAGATATAAAGTATTCCTATCAGCTGAGAAAATGTAGTTTTCAAAAACATGTTTTGCATTTGCCCTTCCATATTCCTTGTAAAATAATTGCACACAGACTATTAGGAAAATTAATATTTAACTGTCTGCTCAAGCATGAGTCTTACGAGAAGCCAGAGACAGCTGGATTTACTCCTGAGCTCTGGGACAGACATCCTGGGTGGTTCATGTGTTCCCTAAAGACTACTTAGGGCTTGATAGAGCAACTTCTCAGTTCAGAGAAAATGTCTTGCTGCCTTATGGGGATGAAATTCAGCGAGTGTTAAGTGCTTCCTGAAAACCCCTCCTTGAAAACCACTCCTTTCCCTTTTGTTTTATGAAATTACTTTCCACTGTGGCTTTTCTGCCCCATTTCAGGGGGTGGTGGTCATGGGAGAAGGCTTGTTCCTGCTGTGCCATTTCGGTGAGTTAACACAGCCTCTTCGAGGCAATGCCTTGAGTGTTTCTGAACGTTATTATAACGTGGCTCTTTTTCATCCCCTTAGCTATTTCTGAAACAACACGTGGGATATAACTCAGCATAGAAAATATCTCAGTAACCAAGATACTTTTGTAAATTGTTACATTTATCCCTGCTATATCAAAGATATGCAGACTGGTGAATTAAGGAGTACCAGTATCTGGTGCTAGAGTCAGCTGATATGAAGCAGCCAGTGCCTATATTTTCTGCTCCCTCCAAAATGGAATGAGAACATGCAAGCTGCCTGTTGGGAATGGTCCTCAGATTGGGACAACTCTCAAACCCTTCTGAAAATTATTTGGAAGAGTTCTGATTTAGGACAAAACTATATTAGAGACTGTTCCAAAAAATTAACTTCAGGGATAACTACACTTCTGCTTATGGGAATCCTTCTTGGCACTGTTACCGGTATAGCTGTAGAAGTATTGTCTCCATGCTATATGCTGTATGCTTCTATTTTAATTACATTCGCTGTAGAATTATATCTGTATATTCTCTGCAGTGGACTCTCCTCATACCAAGAATTTTAGTTAGGAGGCTGCCTTTGACAAAAAGTAGGCCTACGGGGAAGATTGAAAAATGGTAAATCTGATTGATAGATAAAATTTCTGATCACTTGCCCTTACATTGACATTCAGCATTTTCTTGGACTCTCAAAGCAGCCTAGAAAGGAGTGATTTTTATAGAACAAAATGTGTTAGTAAGGTGGCTTTTTGCCTAACAAATGTGAAAAATACCTGCAAATGTTAAAATAACCTCCCAAGTGGAGACAATTCCACCGATATTTGAAGTAAGGAAAAAAACATGTAGAGAGGTTTGTGCGTACTGAAGGGAGGCTCTAAATCAGAAGTGTGCTCCACCAGCAAAGCAGCCGTTACGGCTGCACGCTCCCTGCAGTCAAATAGCGCTTCCTTTTGGCAGAAAAAGTACTCAGTCCTGTGGATTTATTCTCCAGGTCAGGAAACCTGTCAACTTTCAGGTTGTCTTGGCTACTTAAGTGCCCTGTTCATGGTATTGGGGTGGCCTAAGTTTAGCTTTCTTTTAACTTTTCTTCTTCATCCCTCACTGGTAATTTACTTACCTTTGATTGTGCTTATTTTGCACCACGGGAGCAAAGCCTTTAGTGTGTCTCTGACGAGCCTGGATCTAGCTGGACAGAATTAGAGCAATTTAATGTAGTTTTTATATTGTGACTCTCTGAAGTGGAAAGAGAATAATACAACAAATTGTCACTGGGAAGAAGAGGAGACTTGGTGTATCATAGGAAATCAAAGCTGCTGAGATATATAGCTCTGAGATTTAGTGTGTATATCAGCTCTGCAGGAATACACACAAAGAATCACCCTGCGCTGCCACTCTCGAGCCATCATTCCCATGGCACACATAATTATCATTACTATCATTTATTGTTTGTACTGTAGGAGTGTCTAAGAACCAAGCCACAAAACTGCCCCCAACTGCTTTACAAACTCTACGCACACAGGACCAAAAGCCAGTTTGAGACAACAAGCTCTGAGATCTCCATGGCAGACAAAAGCAGGCGAGCAGGTCCCGGCCCTCTAGCTGCAGAGGTTCTGCTGCTGTTGATTGACAAATAACTGTTGTCAAGTGTTTGTGAATGTGGCAACACTAATGAGGCATCTGGGGAACAAGGAAATCAGACTGAGGGTGTTTCTAGGGAATTGTGCTAAGGCGGGATAGAGTCATCATAGGAGAAAGAAAATTAGTGCTTGCTTTAAAAATATAAAAAGTGGATGGTAGAGAGAACAGTCTGGTTGATTGAGGAATATTATGAAAGAGAATAGTCAATATGTCAATAATGTATAATGCTAAGTAAAGATGTTATGGTAACCATCAGGTATGAACCTGAATGTTTCCTATGTTATCTTACAGTTAATATTCCACTTAAATTTACTGAAAGAGTTAAGATCAAATGCTGTATCCACACTTCATGCTGAGGTATGTATCACCAGGGACAAGGAGACCCTGCTAGAGCTGAGTAAGAGAGGATTTTTAGTATCCAGCTGAATAAAGCAAAAGCAGAAATCTGCTTTGATATACATTTTTGTCATAGCCTCTTTTCTGCCCCGCAAAAGTATTTTTGTTAAGCAATCTTTTCTAAAGACATGCCCAAATCTTTGCAGGTTTAGAAACCACACTACCAGGGAACAGCAAAACAAGCAGCCAACCTACATCACCAATAACACATCCTGCAAAGATCCAAAAGACAAATTACAAGTCCTGGACTGGAGCAAGAATAACCAGCTACACCAGTGGAGATTAAGGAGTATATGGTTGTGTCACAGTTCTGCAGAAAAGGGGCAGAGGTTTTAGTGTCTCACACATGGGACAGTGGCATCTTGTTGCTGCAGGAAAAGCAAGCATCGGCCTGAGGAGGAGGTTTGCCTCAAAAAAATACAGCATAGGTTCAAGGCTCATCTGGAAAACTGTGCTGAAAGTTTGACTGCCGCACATGGAGATGTGCCCTACCTGGAGACAGTCCAGAGAAAAGCAGTGAGAGTGATGAGAGGTCTAGAAACTTACAACCTGTGAGAAAAAGATGGTCTGTTAGGGCTTGTTCAGCCTACAGAAGAAAAGAAATAAAAAACTTTTTCAAATAAGAGAAGAACCTGTTCTCCACATTCTCCATGCTCTCCATTCAGGGCAAATAATAATGTGCTAAAGTTACAGTAAGAAAAAAAAAAAAAAAAAGTTAACCTTTTAGATGTTATTTTCAAATGATAAAAATACTGAGGGCTACCAGGAAGGTTTGTGGAGTCTGCATGATTTGAGGTGGCTTGGCAGAGATATCAGTGAGAAAAGAGAGGGATAGACTAGACTTCACCAAGTCTCTTTCAAGGCAAGGATTTATCATTCTAATTTATTGAATGATCTCCAAAAATCACGAATCATAATGTGTAATGCTGCAAGTCTCATAAAAACTTGAAACACTACCTCCCCATTTAAAGAGATACTGTACTTCCATGAAAAGACAATTCATCTTAACTATAGTTTGCTTCCAGCTATATTGGTTGCTTTTCTCTTCAACTTGACAGCCATACTAAAACATCAAGCCTTATTAAATCATCATTTGGAAGCACTGTTCTAAACCTAGAACTTTAACTAGTTCCATCATTTCAAGAAAAATGCACACATACTCCCTAGTATTACTGCTCCTCTTTTCCAATAGCTAGACATTCTCAGTGCTGTAATTTCATGGAGTGTAAGGGAGCATGTTTAATGCTAGAGTCCAGGTCCTTAAATGACAGAAAATTCCCTTTCTCTAGGTAAGGTCAGCCATACCACTTTGAGACTGCTGATGCTCTGGATCAAAGGCACAGCAGTGTGCTGTATTTACAATGGGTTGCTGGAGTGACAGGTCAGATTCACCTTTCAACCCCAAATTCACCATGCGAAGTACACCAAGAGAATTAAAATTTCATTAAGCAGCTTAATTTTTTTCCGTATAACAAACTTCAAAGGAAAAGAGAATTTGGAAGAAAATGAATATAATGTAAGATGAGGAAAAAGATGTATTTTCAACTGAAAGGATACTTTGGAGAGCTGAGAAGTTCTTTTGCAGAAGTACTAAATGTCTGCAGCTGAAAATCATTCCACAGCAGTGAAAATCAGGCCAGCATTATTTAATCAAGATGAGCCATTGTCCACATGTCATTTATCAGCTCTAATCTGTAATAACTCTTCCAAGAGTAACGAAGTACAGAGTTTGTCATTAAATATTTCAGCTGCAATAATTTCTCCTTCCTTTTACAGAGAGGGCATCTCTCCCTTCATGATATTAATGTCTACAGGAATCAGTGAGTCCCTAATTCCTAGCGAGACTCAAGGATGGCACAGATTAATTTGAAAGGAGACCATCTGGGAGCACTGCCAAGAATGAACAATTTTCTTTTTTGCTTTGGGGGGAGATTCTAACACTCTTCAGTTTTCCATTAGCATGTTCCACAGAGTAAGGCACTCTAAGAACTGTTCAGCCACCCAAAAAAACCTCTGGAGGAAAAAGCTCTGTCTTTATATCATAGTGCAAACATTTATATTGATATGTGCAATCATCTTAGTTCTTTTTAATGGAAGACAGGCTGCAACAAATATTTGGATGTCAGCAAATTTCACAAAGATGGAGGGATCAAAAACTGAAATTCCCATTATTCCATAGTGTTTCAGCTACTATATTCTGCATGCTGTGTGCTCTTGGAATTTGGGATTTTTCATATCAGACAGGTAATTTCCACTGAGTTATTTTTGATGAGTGTTCTAGAATTTACAAACGCAGAACTTACGAACTTCATTTGTTTGTATAAAGGTTGTATTTTTTATGTGACAGAAACATGTAGTGGTTTGCTCAGTGTAATTTCTGGTGTCTTTGTTTCACAAATGAAAAACAAGGATGAGAAACAAATACTGAAAACATTTTCTCAAAATGTCTTCTGAAGATGAGTATTGGCTAGTGAATATTAGGCCATACACTAACCTAAACCCAGCCTTCCTAGGTAAGACTGGGTTCCAGGGACAAATTGATACATATTTTCAGTATATCCATGAACTTGAAGTTGGTCTATTCATAGTTTACAGTTTCAAGGTAAGACAGATTATTGAAACAAAGTATATATAAAATATATTATCACAATAAAATTTTATTGCCTATATCTGTAGCAAATCTATAGAGTACCCATGGTTCATGATCATAGAATTTATGGCTGGCATAGAATTTAAACCTTTTATTTTCACCTGCTAAAATATATATGTGATACAAAATCCCAATTAAATTTTAAATTACAAGAGTAAAAAAAAAAAAACAGTGGCCTGAGGAGTTACATGCTGCCCATGGCCTCATTTTGCAAGATGTGTGACTGCATGCCCTTTCCATACTATTATTGGATAAACAATTGCAGGTTAATGTTTTGCCTAACAATGTGTTTGAAAGACCTAGTCAGCATGTGGCAAGGAAAAGTTTCTCCCCGCTTAATATACTATTTTACATTGATAACTTCTTTTATATTCAGAAGACATAACACCAAAAGGTGTGTAAGACTGTTTATCTCCCAAGGGTTATCCATAATACAGCTGGTCACAACATACACAGGAAGAGGTAGAAACTAGCCCCAGGAGAGGAATCACAACTGATTGAGGAACTCCTTGAGATATTCTCCATAGTGCACTGGCCTGTGTAAGAGCTTTCTGCAATTAAATCACCTACACCTTGTTTGCATTTAAACTTGGCACTTTGTGGACCAGGTTTCTTTTAGATATGTAAAAAAGGCATATGTTGTGTATTATACAGACGAGGTATAGCAAGTACATTTCACGTAATTTAGTGTTCTTAGTGAACCAAATCACCTCTACTGTAATTATGTGGACTTCCAAGAATTTTCACTAGGAATTAATTTTTTTTCCATTCAGCTTATTTTAAACATTACAAACAGTAGTCCTCTATTTTTGCACTGTGGAAGAATTTGAGTTACCTCAACCATGAGACAGTAACACTTGCATTGCTTTTAGCCCAACTGCCATTAGTAAATCCGATCCGTAATCAGTTACTTTCCCCTAAATGCTGTTCTGACATGTGCAATACATTTTCTGCAACGCAATACATTCATGCACTACAAGATAAGGAATCAGTTTTATCCAAGATGGTTCTGCCCTGGAAAAAGTCTCTGCCACTCAATCAGTTAGGTAAATCTTTTTTTTTTTTTTTTCCCCCCCCAAAAAAAAGTCCCTTTGACTTTTGCCAGTCCCAATGTTTCAAAAATTGTCACCCACAAAAAAATAAGATCAATTTAGATGGTTGACTTTTATCAAATAAAACATTGTTGCAGTCCTTTTGTGTTCTTTCTGTTCCTTTTAAAGTGCATTTTGATTGTATTTTCTGGACTTTCTCTTAAATCTTAAGTCTTGCAGATTTATATTTCTAATGAATGTTGGGTTTTTTTTCGTAATCCAATGACTTCTGAAATTGAAGTTTAGGAAAGCTATCAAACATCAGGAAATATGAGATAAAATTGCAAGAGTTATTACCACTTCAGCTGCATGTACAAACAGGTAGATAAGGTTGCCATAGATGAGTTAGTTCAGAATATTCCTAAAACCATATTCTGACTTAACAGTTTTTTTTTATTCTTCAACCTTACCTCCAAAGGAATCATCCAGTATGGTCAATCAGTTGTAAGGAGCACATTTATTATGAAGACAGTTTGGAGCCAATCCATATTTTCCTGAGATTATCTGGAAGAAGGAGAAATTTAGAATTTTCTCTCTAGGCATGCTCTTATGTTATCTGCAAACCGCATAGTCCTACATTTTCAGTGCAGGCTTTCAAGCTTGGGTTACCCTGCTTTGAAATCAAGTAACATATTTGATAGATGACCACCCAAATTAAAATTAAGGATGAGGATGCTCACCCAGGCACTCTGCCCAGGCAGTATGCTGTATAGGTCTCCCCTCTGCTTCTTCCACCCAAAGTCTCTTCCACCAGAAAGCTTCTCTCCCCTACTTAGAGAGGCCTATTCCAAGAAAAAAACTAAAAAAGGCAACTGACATAAAATATATTCTTTATTTTAAAGAATAATTATGTTAAAGATTGAAGTCACGCAGCCTTGCTGCGGCTGTACATAGCTTCTCAGTCAGTCCTCAGTAAGGTCTACACTAGTCTGCTCCAGCAGCTGAATAGTACCTTGGAGAACGTTTGCTCTGCAGTGCTGTTGTAGTAGCAGCAGCTATACTAAACATATCTTGAGACACCTAGGAGTTATATGTTAGGAAGATTCAATGATAATTTGAGGAAGCAGATTAAGCCAGTATGGTAATTTTTGTTTTACATGATATGCTATTATTTTAGTACACCATACTTTACTTTGCATTTTTAATTCCTATAATGGATATAAGGAGATGAAGGATCTTTCAAAAACAAACACACAGCCTAAACCTGAAACTGAAATGTCTGAGAATCGTAGAATCATAGAATCATTATGGTTGGAAAAAACCTTCAAGATCATCCAAGTCCCACTGTAAATCCATCACCACCATGCCTGCTAAACCATGTCCCTAAGTGCCTCATCTGCACTTTCCTTGGACACTGCCAGGGACAGGGACTCCACCACTTTCCTAGGCAGCTTGATCTAATGCTTCACTACTCTTTCTGTGTAGAATTTTTTCCTAACAGGTAACCTGAAAATGCTTATGCAAAAGGATGTATTTAAGCAAGATATTCAAAGCTGAGTCTGTCTCTGTGTGGGTTATGACCACTATAGTTAAACTTTTAGGAAGTAGGGAATTTTGATTTCACTTGCCTTATAGAGTATAAAAATATGGAGGACTAAGAGGATATTAAGGATCTCTTGTTTCGGATTAAATTTAGCCTCCATTAGCTCAATAGCATATTGCATTCAGTAGGTCTGAAGATGCTTTAAACATTTTCTACTGGCTCCCATTTTAGATTTCTCTGTTCTGTATTTTCTTCTGCATTATTGTATGAAACCTTCTTTTGCAATACTACTTCTGAAATTCTTCATGGCTAGATTTCCCTCTACCCCCAAAGTAGCCTCATAAAAGTAATGTTAAGAAAAAACAATTGCCCTCTGGCTGAGAAGCTGTATGTCAGGTCTGAGCCTACTGCATATTTTTGCAACTACAGTTTTAAAAGTCAGACTAATATGTTTATAATGCCACTACTGACAGAACTTCCACTGTTGCAGCGGTAGAAAGCTGTGGGATAATACCTGCAAAATATTCTTAAAATAAGTAAACGATTAACTTTCCCATGTGAGACTCTGTAGAATATAGATAAATGAAGTAATGAGTAAGAAGGAACTGAACCTGAAGTAGATTTTTTCCTCCAACTTGCCTGACATTGGGAAAATAGGAAAGATCAATAGGATTAATTTCAAAAAACACCATAGTGCGTTTCTGATAATCCTTTCAAATAAATAGTTGCTTTCTCACTCCTTTTCAACTAAACTTTGCCTTTCTTTTGATGCCATTAGCCATACTCCTTCCATACTGCCTGCCTTACTTGCACAAGTGCTCTAAGCAGCCCTTTCAGATGATGCCTCAATGGATTATCTGAACAATTTCCCTTTGAAGGCAGTGAGTAACCACGGAAGGCTGAGGTAATATAATTTCAATAAATCTGTTCCATCTGAAATGTCAGATAATGGCTAAACTAGATAATGGAAAATGGAATCCTGCCATATCCCTTTGTGAAATGCCAGTTTAACGTGAAATAAAAGCCACTCATCCTTCCCACTCCCTAAATTACATCAGCTGAAGCAAAGCAGAAATTTGTTCATGCTGAAATTGGGGTGAAGGGGTAGGTTCAAGAAAGGAGGTAGGTAACAGATTACACGATTTGATACCTGATCCCTGAAGGGAATATAGATTACCTCAGTCCCAGACGTAGAGTATGGGGAGTGCTCTGCTCCTCAGAGAGATGAATTATAAAACTACAGTCTGAAAGATATTGGTTTCCATATTTTGGTAACAGTTTAATGCCTTGAACCATGACCAGTAAATAAAAAGATTCAGTCTCTTCCTTACCTATTTTCACTATTAGTGGAAGTCAAATAAATTGGGGTCAAACTGAGCTCTCTGAACTCCAGAGGGCCTCCCCTAACTGTGGTGTGGACTTGAAGCTGCTTTCTTCTTCTTGGTGATAATTCTTTCACTTCCTAGTGATTAATATGAATTGCACAAGCCACAGGAGGGAGTTCACAGGAGACTTCTGCTGTGGTTTTCTAGGTGTATGGTTAGGATACATCCTAGGAAGTGGTGGCTGTTGATGTTATCCATCTTCAGTCCTGGAAAACATTAGCCCATCCTTCTCCTAGTGAAGCAGCTGAGTCTTATACTGCAACTGGAAGTGACACTGTGGCAGAAATGCTTGGGAATCTCTTAAGGGCATTAAGAAGTGGAGACAGCTCCTGTTCCCTTCATCCAGCCATTGAAAAGTATTTGCTTAGGGACCCAGGTCTGTTAGCATCTGATAGGCCTTCCAAATAAATGACAAAGAATATCTGCCTTTTGGGGATGGGCAAAAATTGGACCTGGGCCTGCTGAGATGGGACAATGTGGGACATTTGCAGAACTGCAAAAGAGTAATGAATCTTCTGGGTACTGCATAGGTGTCTTCAGGACTAGGGTGCCTTTCAGAAGAGAAGAGGAGAGGAAGGGAAGAGATTTGTGGTTCACAGTTCATGATGTAGATGTCTGAATTGTGCCTAAGTGCTGCTTTGGCTCTTAACTCAAGCTATAGTGTGAACAGCAATCAAGTGGGATGACAAGAAATGAGTTCTGTAGCGGCAGGAAGCCAGAGCCACATTTCATGTCTAGAGATAATGTCAGGGGTACAGAGGAGGAAGATTTTGATGCTGCTAAGCTGAGCAGGCATGAGATGTAACGAAGAGTCTGCAGTGTTCGAGCTAAGAGATTCATTTTGGCAGTAAGGATAAAAAGGAAGAATCATTCTTCAAGCATTTTCAAAGCTGGAAAAGAAATCAACAATATTTGGCAATATTTTGCTCTCGTAGGGAAAAAGTGAGTGAAATGCCTTGTAGCAGTGATAACATTATTGCTACCTAACACAATCTGCCACTAACATAGATGTTTGCAAAACCACAGCCTGCAAATCCAGACATCCTCTTATAACCCTTAAAAAAACTACTCGGGTAAAAAAAGGAAAAAAAGAGCTTGATTAGATTAAAGAAAAAAACCAAAAGTGCCTGAAATTAAAATCAATATGTTTTTAAGACTTCTTCCTGTATGTATAAAACAGGGAAAGATTCAGTCTTGCAGGCTGATCTTGCCTACAAAATAACATGACACAGATCAACAGAATAAAATAGTCAAGAGATCGCTTAGGGGCTCTGTGAAAAGAATGAACAGAGTTCACCCTTTGCCCTCAACACCTTTGAGAGAACAAAAGCCCAACTTAATCAACTCACTATATGGTAAGAAATCTTTGTGCCACCTTACAGTCCATTGATTGGACTGGAATGCCACATGTCCATCAGTGAAGCATTATCTGTAGGAGCTCAAGAGGTTAATTCAATGTCATCACAAGTAACTTAAAATCCCTCTAGTAGATCATTTCATCAAGCGCTTGCAAATGGACATAACAAATAGGAAGCATTAAATTAATCTGTCAATAATGGTTTCTGTAAATAGACTCATACTAAACATGCCTACACAGCTTAGCTTAGAAGAGTAAACTAGGCAATTGATTACATGGAGAATGAAATTGCTGTCTCTGAAATAGCACCTTGGGGAAGTCTTAGCAAAATAGAGGAGATTTTAACAACAAGGGACACTAGTGTTCTTACAGAACATAAAAACATGATAAAAATCACACTCAGATGCTTATTTTTTGATGAACTGTAGTGCAGAGGCTAACTCCATGTCAGGTCCTCCTGCTTGAGTCAAACGTCCATGACTGGAGTCTGAGACTTGAAATCAATATAGAAAGGACTACAAAGTGAGATGAATGAAAGCAGTTTGAGTCTATGACAGGACTTTATGCACTTTGCTTTCTAATGCTCCCACATGTTCTAAGAAAATGAGTTATTTTCTTTAGTCAAGAAATCAGCAAGTTCAGAAAATGTTTAGCACTAATCACAATAAATTGACATTGCTATATTTAGAAGTAGAAGGCCTAGCACTTTGCTCAGATATAACAGCAATGAAACTGATTCATTGCATCTAATACATAATTTAAATTCAGAATATATTCTCTAGGCACAGTGGAGCTAAGGGATGGTGCAACTGAGAGCAGGCAGGATAGCACTAGAGCTACCCCTTTATCCGTATGGCCAGAATAACAGTATTCCTGTAGAATCAAAGGGCTGGAATAACCTGTGCTGTATGTTTTGCTGCCATATTTACTCACAGTTTCTAATGCTTATGTGCTCTACCAACTGAGAGGCTAATTTAGGCTGCTTTCAATTTATTTCACTTTTCATTTCTGATAAAGGCTAAAAGGGATGGTAAGTCACTCCTGAAAGAATATCCTAAAATGCTTAAATTGTGAGGTAAATCACTCAAAATCAGGTTCTGTTTGTTCATAGCCTTGTTCAGTCAGATTTTGAAAAGCTCTGAATATTAGTAGAACAGTTCTCTTTTCCCAAAATCTTCAGGATGTAAAGAATCTCTGGAGCACTAAAATTTTATTTCAGGAATTTTGGAAAAATTGAGATATTCCAAAAGTATTGAGGAGTGTCACTACAGGTCAAACCATGGAATAAATATTATAGGATTCTGTCAGCAAATAGTTAAAATATAATTCAGAACAGTCAGCTGAGCTTCTCAGAGGTACATCTCATGAAAGAATATCATACTTTTTGATAGAAAAGGATGATATAGAGAACGCTGACTAAAGAGCATAATTTCTCCAAAACAGTTTTATTACTACAATATAGTATTTTAACAAAAAATCTTACATTATGTGAACTAATAGAATGTGCATCACATAAATAAAAACACAAGCTCATTGACAGATATTAAATATTTTTGAAATAATAAAATAAAATATTAATGAATAAGCATCCAGAAAATAAATTATTAATGAATAGTTACCCTTTAGCCAAGCAGTTCTAATAGAGTATCAGCTCTTGATCTAAAGTAGTTTATATAGCTGAGATGATAAAATCACTGCTAATATGTTTGTAAATGACAAACTCCTATATAACAGAAATTTACTGCTTTGCATTTTTCTCTACAAAATGCATTTTAATATATTTGTATGCAAAGTAATAGAAAGGATATCTTTATTTTGAAAGACTGTTTTAGAGAGTATTGTTTCAATATTGTTGGGCGTCATCTCAGACAATTAGCCGAGAAGCAGAGAAGTGATCTTGCCTCACACAATAAAGCTGTGCCTAGAATATTTCTTCCGTTCTATACTTTAAAAGTGAAGTGGGAATAATTGAGTGACTTCAAAGGAAATCCTTAAAATGAAGAAAAAAAAGGAAAATTTACTACTTTTGTCAGGAAAAAGCTGGAAGGTGAATTAATAGGCAGAATATCAGACACTGGGGGAAGGGGCTTTTTGAGCTGACTGTCAAAGATGTAATAAAATTATTTTTTGGCAGATGAAGTTAAACAAATTCATCCCCAAAATTCCTTAGTGAGAAAGCCATTAAACACTGTAGCACTTTGGTTGAAAAGGCTGAAGTTGAACCTCTGGGGAGTTTACAGAGAAAATCTCCCTCCCTGCGGATAAGGGACAGCCAGGAAGGCTCTGTTTTGTCCTTGTTCACAAACATGGAGCTTTAAATTAAGATAATGCATCCTGCCGAGCTTCCTGACAGCAACTTGGATTCACATACCACCATCTAGTTGTTTATCACTATGTGAGGTCTGGCAGGATTTTTTCACTGATCAGACTGCTGGGACCTAGGAGATGTTTTATTTGTTCAGGGATTCATGAACATCTCAGGTCCTGTGAACATCTGATCATGACCAGTTAGTTCCTTGACAGTGGCAACAAATGTGGCTACAAACATCCATCAGGGTCCCCCTTCTTTTTCTTGTTTCTCAGTGGTTAGGAGAATGGAAAGTAATCGTTGAGTCAATATAATTATTTGTATCAAATTCAATGGCTGGTAATACATAAAAGCTCACACTGGATTATAAAATAATCTGTTCTGACTTTAAACCGCATGAAGCTATGATCTAAAAAGGGGTATAACCTTATTCACAATATTTCCCTGTCCATTTGGGAGCATGGGACATTTCCTCAAAGTCAGATGTCTGTGGCCAGCCATGGTCCTGCAAAGAATAATCCCATTGCATAAGCAGCTCAGGTACCTCTCTGATCATGTTAGAGATTGGTGCCCCATATGGTCACTGAGCAGTAGCTCATTCCTCCATGTCCCACTGACAGCTGTAATCAAATGCTGATATTTCAGAAGAAGTAAAAAAAGAAAAAAAAAAAAAACCAACAACAACAAAGCACCCAAACTAACATCACAACATCACATCTGGCATTCTAGGAAAAAGTCATGGTAAATGTTATAAATAAGAAAAGCTATTTTCTCCTTGCTCTAAAACTAGTGTAGGGGTTGGGTCTTTGTCTTAATCTAGTGCTGAAATAGGGACTGCAGGACCAGGCAGAGCTCGTACGAATCCTGAGGACAGTGCTTTGAAAATGCTTTGCACTGCCACAGCTTGCTCTTCCTTCTGAAGAAACTCCCACTCTTTAATATGGCAGAGAGACAAGAAGAACAAGTCCACCTGAACTGGTTTCCTGAGTGCGAGAGTGAGGCAGACACAGGACATACTGTCCTTGAAGGCTCACTGGGCTCCTGTCTCCTCCTCTTTCTCTCTCATTCCTTCTGTACTGAAGTCACCCTGTGCTTGCCAGACTGCTAAGTGACTCCTCCTGTCTCTTCTGCTCCTTCTTTCTGTTCTTCCGTCAGTGCCACTCCAGCTCCACACAAAACTCATACCACTACTTGTAACCTTCTCTCTTTCTCCCCAAATTACTTTTGTCATTACTGTATTTCCGGAGGTCCATCTTATTCTAAGATGGGACAGTATTTAGACTGATCCTCCACAACAATACTCACATGACAAAGTCCTCATTATTCCCTTTCCAGCTATGCTAGCTGGTCTCATTAGCAGAATATCTGCATAACCAGCAGCAAGGCTGGAATCTAGTTGGAAATGCAGAGCGGAGCATGGGTTGAGCTGTGGGGGCTTGGAATCAACCTCATGTTTGAAATATTTTGGTTTAAACTACTTGTTATTAAAGAATTTGTATTAGCAGGTGAAGTCTAATTCACACCACCCTTCTTCGCTTAGAAATATTTCCATGACAGTCTGTCTGTGAGCAGAGCAACCCAGGTCTCTCCATGTCTTGGACCAACATGTGGAAAACAGCCATTCCTGTAGTAAAGAACATCACTGAGGTCTGAGGGAGAGCTTTGATCCTCATCCAGCAAAAACAGCCTGGATGTGGCTTGCCCGTAAGCTGCTGCCTGAGCTGTTCCTCACAAAACATCACTTGTTAAATATTAGCTTATCGAAGAGGAAGCTCAGTTAGGGACTATGTATTACTTGGACTGTTTTGAGCATGAGACTTTTCACAAAGAAATCGCTAGGGCAGGAGCAAACTGGACAGAAGGTTTCACTGGGTTCTTCCCCATAGGGTCTGGATGGAAATGTTCAGTTTTAATTTTTCTTTTTCTTCAAGAGACAGTTTTCAAGTGTTTACCAGCTGAAAGATAGGCAGAAATCAATGGACTCATTGGAGACTAAAATTCAAAGCTAAATTGAAAGTTTATAAGCACAGACAGAAACAACTCTCCCAAAGGCTTTAAAATAACTCTGAATCTGCCCTCAGGATTTGTACATCTTCAGTTCCTGGTATATGTTGTAGTGATATTTGCCCCTTGTGGCCTGTCTATGACAGCCTTGTAAAGCTAAACATGGCTTTATGTCAGATTAAAACTAAGATCCCTTTTCTGCCTTACTGAACTTTGAAATTGGGCAGAGGACAATACCTGTAAATCTTTGGATGTTAAACAAATGTGAGAGTTAGTTATATAAGAGTTAAAATTCAGAAGAATTTCATTTATTGGGAAAGAGATTAGATTTCTTACATTCTATTTTCTGAACAGAGTGAAATGTAATTTTCATGCCCCCAGAGAGAATGAAACAAAAAAAAAAAAAAAAAAAGTTTTCTTCATAGCAAATACTTTTGCTTAAGCACTATCCATTAGGTTGAAAGATCAAGTTGAAAGAAACTGAGAAATATGTGGAATGGTAATGTTCAGATTTTAGTCCTGATGAACTAAAGTTGATGATGCATTTAGTTTTGTAGCATTTTTCAAAACATTCCAACTGAGGAGCAAATCTAATCTTATGAAGTATGAGCTAATTGTAGGTGTACAAACAGAGCTGCTGCCCTTTCCTCTTTTTAGGACTTACTGTGTCCTCACAAAACAAATTAGAATAATTAAAATAGCTGAAAACATGAATACTTGTGGTTGGGCACCATTAAATGGGGATGGCTGACCTTAGTGAATTCCATGACCAGAAGATCTGGTTTTAGAAAGTTCATGGACTTCCATAGACACACAAACTTGTTTATTTTTATCCATCTGTAGTAACAAGTAACTTCAGAGTTGTGTTCCAAGTTTCTACTATTTAAAATGCTAATCAAATGACAGTAATATGTAAAAGATAGAAGTTCCTGTAGGTGAATTCCTGGTGTCAGTGAAACACTGACACTTTTGAAAACTTGATAAAAGCAGATTAGAATTCAATTTAGAAAATCAAATTTCATAATAATTCTGATGATTGCATGTTGTTACTTGTGCAGTGCATGAAGTTCCATCACCTATTTCACCTAGATTTGACAAGATACTTCTTCAGCTGCTAAGGAAAGTAAATTTTAATAAATTTTATGGTCTGAATTGAGTTCCAGTAGCCATAGTTCCTTTTTTTTTTCTGTTAAAATTGGCTCCCCTTCCCCTGTTCCCTGTTGCTACAAAAGGAATATTTGATCTTTTGAAAATATATTTAAATGGGATTTATATAAAAAATATCCAAAAGTTTGGCTGCACTACATTCATAATTATTTAATATTTTGCTCCCTTGATACAGGGCAGTTGTTAATATTCAAGGAATATTTCAAACCAAGTAGTTGTTCTGTTTCGCTGTACACAAAAAGAATTTTGTTTTATATAGCTATTTGTGCTGGCTAGTATTTTTCTAGGGAGAGGAGTCTGAGACAACACAGGTATATCTTTTTTGCTTCAGTTTTTTTTGCTTCAGTTTTATACATAACTAGCTTAATCCACAAATCAGTTTTAGTTTATTCTAAGCATCCATAGAATGAGATGGATGTCTTCCACCTCCGTACCACAAGTTTAAATAAGCCATAAATCACTTCTTGCTGGGATTTGGATACATGGTAGGTCAAACTGTCTTAATGTTCGTGTCAGTCTGTCATAAAAAGCACTTACAAAAATCTGCAACCTTTATACTGTCTCCCCCAATTCAAAATCTATATTTACTCTATAACCTTTTTCTCTTTTATTTGTTGCTTCACCCTTGTGAAAAAAAATACATATGACATCTATTATTAACCTTGTCTTCAGTAAGGCATAGTTTAAATTTTAAATATTTAAGTCAGCTCATGGTATCCATCAAAAATCTTAAATTGAATCTTCGAGATCTTTGGAACTTAGTAGTAAGAGAATAATTCAAGCTTTTATAGTATTTGGCAGTGTAAAATTATTTTGATGTTCTTGTCCATTGAAATGCAAATATACGCTTTCCAGAGTTCTGTTGCCTTCCCATTTTGGGGAGATTTACTGGGTTTGGTAGCTTTGTAATAAAAATAAAATGTCAGAAGTTAGTGTTATTTTACTGTAGAATTATTTTAACTGTATACAACTTTATAACTGTATAAAAAATAAGACTGATTAGCTATTGGAGATTGTTAGTGTGTTTTTTTTTTTTTTTCCATATTTCTTTTCCAAGGAATATTTTCTATCCCATTGTGTTAATATAAATACTACAAGCATTTGCTACTTTGCTCCAGGGCTCCAATATGTAGTCTTAGTCCACAAAAACCCTTTTTAACCTCAACTGTGTTTCTGCTCTATGAAGAATTGTGAACCTGGCCCTAAAGCATATTTTTGGTATCAGGTGGTCACAAGACAGTACAACAACTAATAGCAATGTCTTTCACATGATAAAAAGTGGTATAATTATCTGGTAAAAAAAAAAAAAAATCTGGATTTTTTTTTATAAACGGTATAAACAGACCAGCTCCCAACATATTTTAGGAATTCAGGTCAGGAAATCTCTGTCAGCCAAGCATATAGAGAGAAAGAAAGCAGAAACTTGATTACTGAGAGTTAATAAGCTTCCCATTATTTTTTTTTTTTTTTCCTAGAAGAAGGCTATGGTCAAATACATCATAACTACTGATGTTTCAAGCAACTGGAAAATAAATCTTAAGGTAGCTATACCTTAAGGGGTAGCTATACCTCAGGGGTCAATGATTTGCTTTTTTGTTTTGTTTTGTTTGTTTTTGTTTTTTTTTTTTGTCTCTTGTTTTTATGGGATCAGCTACAAGCAAAGAGATTGAAATACCTGTCACTCTTACTAATGAAAATATGAATGATAGGTTAGACTTTATTAATATAGCTTCTCACTTACTGTGTATAGAGAAGTCTGAAATAAAGTAATAAAGAGCCTCACTGATTAAATAAAATTTCACTGGAGGAATTTAGAAACAGAGATTTTATCCAGTAAATGCTACATAGTAGCATTTATCTGGGAAATGCTCAAATCTTTCACCTTTGGGGCCAGAGGAACCAGTTTTGATGGGACTTCAGCCCACTGCAACATTGCTGTACACCTAAGACTATGGTTTTATATAAGTTTCCTAGAAATGCATGCTTCTCTTGTGCAAGCAGACCATCTCTTGCCAGTATGCATGTACTGAAGGGTTGTTTACATGCTGTTCAACCTAACACCAGCCCAGCATTTCAGCTATGCTATTTTCCTGCTTAACTTTGTCAGGTGCATACTGCATTGCATTGCATCACACAGCAAGTAAGTTGCTTAGATCCAGGCGAAAGCAAGGAAAAAACATGTTCTTAAGTCACTTTTTTTAGCCTCACACAGATGGACACACAGGAATCAGGAAGACACCCGGGAAAGCCCCTGACTGTCGGAAGCGCTCGGGAGCCAGCATGGCCCTCCAGCGCGTGGCCTCGCAGTGATGTGGGGACATTGCAGCCCGGGGGTCGGCCCCGTGGTTCTGCATCACGGAGGAGCTCGTGACCTGCTGCCGTGGGACACCCCTCTGTGGTCAGCTGCCCTCATGAGGGAAAAGAAAGTGTTTGTCTCCAGCCCTTCCCCTCCACCAGTAATCCTCGCTGGTCCAAAGCCTGGATAGCCCCTGTGCACTGGATAAGGCTTCTCTGCCTCCTTGGTTTTAAAATCAGGAAAAAAAGAAAAAAAAATCATTCAGAAGTGGCATTTTCAAAATGTGTTTATAGCAATACTTCCTCTGAGCTAGTGAATCGAACTTAACCTAGTGAATCAAACTTAACCTAATAAGGGCATAATGGGAACAGAAGGAAATGGATGAGACAGAGAGCAGCCTGAATGCTAAAAGACTTCAGGTGTCCTAATTCATCCTAATTCTGCCAAGGAGTCAGAGAGTGGCTAGCCTGGATTTCTGGTGAGGGAGCAGAGTGAACCCTAAAAATCCTTCCAAAAAGGATCTGAAACAAAAGAGAGGTTTATTCATTCCATATGAAATGGAAACAACTTCAAGTTTTCTTATTTTTTTATTCAAAGCACAATTTCTTTTAAATTGTCTTTATAAGGTACTACCCTTATCCGCTTCTATACTGGAGTGTCTTATATCAATATGTTCTGAGATCTTATCTTCTGTAAATGTCAACATCATGGTCCAATCTTACTGAAAGTTTTCCAGTAAACTGAAGTTAATAGAGTTGATATTAATACATTTCTAATTTAATAACAAACACATTTATTGTGAATACCATTTTTATACTTAATGAAGAAGTGGTAGAATACAAAAATACTTCTGACAGAAATAAAAGTAAGACTTTAAAACAGACGGTGGTACCAAATTTAATACAGAGAAATATGTTAGAAAGGATTCTAATTTGATAAAGAATGCAAAAAATAAAGTCTTACTTTTATTTCTGCCAGAAGTGATGACAGGACATCATGAACACATAAGCTTAGCCAGGATACAAAGTCTATCTTCAACATGA
>JAYECN010455542.1:0-19723 GCA_035222435.1 Microcambeva ribeirae
TCTTTTTTTTTTTTTTTTTTTTTTTTTAAACACCATTTTGGCAACATTTTTCATGCAAGAAGGAAATATGTGAGGAATTAATGCCATCATCTGAGATATGCTCAGTGCTGCTGCTTTAAAACAGAAGTAGAAGGAGAAGGAAATTCTCTCTTCTGTAAATATCATGTATGGCCTTTGCAAGTTGTACTAGAATTTTTGAGAATTAGCCAAAGATAGATAGGAAGAATAATTCCCTGAAATATAATTAGCATCATCATCAGAAATCGGTCCAAAAATATTTTTCACCATTAAATATAACATAAACTGTAGAAGAAGAAACTATGATTAAGTCAAGCATGGCAGAAAAAGCCTGTAATGTGTTTTTCTATGGACTGCAACTTAGTATTAATTTGATGGGAATTTAGACAATTTGAAAAATGGAATGAAGGTAACTTTACTATGGGAGGGAAAGGACCAGTAGTGGATAAAGTGCAAATTTAGAAGAAAGCCACAACACTGTCATTGAGGTAAATAATAAACCAAATGCTATGTGCAGTCCTGTATTCATATCCTGCACCCTGGAAGATTCAATAGCGGACTTAGGGACAGGGAAATCATGTGTGTTTCGTCACGCTGGTAGAGACAGGTACTTGCATTTTGTCTATGATGCATTTTGCAACATTAATTTTAGTATTTTTCCATGCAATTGCTTTAACTGCAAATTCTGCAATTTGTTTTAAATTGGCAGATACGTTGTATTTCTTTTTCCTTTGCTTCCTATTTGCAGTTTCTTTTGCTCTGCCATTGAGTCCTCTTTCCACTGTTACTTGTCTACAGGACGTGTGGGTTCCACTCAGGATCTACAGTCTCATGTTGCTGAGGGTCATCTGATTTCAGATGTAGGATTGTGTCTGTCCTGCTACCACTTATGCAACGGTAGATTTTCCAACTGATGAAATATCCAAACTGTACATTCTCCTATCACCCTTTCAGCAGTTTGGTTGTGGGATAAATGTTGGTTTAAGTCTAAGTGTGAAATAATCTGTAGTAAATGCAGATTATGCAGGCAAATAAAGCAGTACCGACTTTGGTCTTGTATGTTGGAATTGGCTTCTGTCATAGGTTATTTCTTTTGTATATAGATTAAAAATCACCGCAAGACCATTTTGGAAAACTTTATTTTTAACAACTGAGAATGCTAATCAGTTTTGTTCCATGCATGCAAACTGAACAAAAGAAATTGACTTTTTGTTTCACTGTGTTTGTGGCAGCTTAGTATCATGAATTATTGAGGTCTGTGCCTTGCACGGAAGTAAATATCCTGTGCTCATGAGAACCGGGCTGAAGTCAGTAGTTTAGCTTTGAAAGGTTGGAGTGTCTGTTAAATAACCTTGAATAACATTTCGTCAAAACCTTTTAATCAAAAGCAGTATGTTTAGCCAGTGCTTTTCGATCGATGGACAATTTTTGGATACTTACATTAGCTTTCTCACAGTCATGTTTTTTCCATTGTAGAATGAGCAGAAATGCCAGTTTTTGACCACAAAGCAGCCTGTTCACAGGATTAAGTAACATTTGCAATGAGGTGCTAAGAAATGGTTCTCATACATGTGCATTACCATCAAAATATTTTTGTTAAAACACAAGTTAGTTTAATACTACAGAGAATGAAAGTACTTTAAATAGCAGTTTCAAAGCTATATATTCAGAAAGACAAAATTCAGGAGAAATACTAATGTTCTGTGTGCCAATATGCCTGTTAGAATGACAGGCATTTTGATTGTCAATGGAATAGTGGGATCTGCCAGGAAATGTGATTACCTCAATGATCCCTGGTAATCATATTTTTGCAGGCAGGTGTCATTCTTCAGTAGCTACACAGCTGGGAAAAAAAGAGCACAGAGATAAATTTTATCTCTTCTAGAAAATTTAATAAATGTCTGGTCCTCTGAGTCCATCTTTAATTTTCAGTTTCATTCTTCACTTTGTTGATAGCAATATCAGAGAGAATTCAGAGAGAATATCAGAGAATTCAGTAACGCTCAACTTTGTTTAAGCCTAACGTCAGCATGACAAGATGTCATCTGTATCTCAAAAGAAAAGCTTGGCATCATTTGCGTTTGCTCTTGACATCCTCCTTTTGGAATAACTCTTGCTTCTTCTTGCGTAGTTTTTATTTTCCTGAGATTTATTCTGGTAGATAACCTAATTGTAAGCCATCATATGAATTATCTCACTCTCTTTTCAGTTCTTCATATCCCTCAAAACGGTTCCTCATTTCAACATAAATGATAGTAGGAGATGAATTAAACCTCCTTTTTGATTACCCCTTAGTTTGAAAATCGACCCACTGAAATTCAGATGCACTTAAATTCATTATTTGTCCATAGTTAACAAAATTATTTTTTTATTTTATCAAAGCTAGTTAGTTTGAGCCCTCCCTGTTTTAAATAAATACAGATGTTGTATATAAATGTTTTTTTCACTATTTTCCTCAGTTAAATTAGCCACAAGCACAAGATAAACATGTGATGATCAGAAAGTGTGAAGCAAAAATGAGTTCAGATCAAATGAAATGGAACTAATTTAAATTTTCCAAGAATTTAAACTGAACTCATTCTCCTTCAGAGTTGAGGATGGTCTGTATGTTACTGCACAGGTTTTTAAAAATGTGTTTGTGACTTTATATATCTTGCAATAGAAAAAGATGAAAATTGGTGAAGTAGATAGTAGTGAGTTGGTCTTACTACTTATGATATTGGTTGCATTATTAATACAGTAGGTTTTATGTCAGTTCATATCTTTTTATTATACACAGTAATGATTTCATTACATTTTTAATTTTATTGTACTTCCATTTTTATATGTTATTTGAGCTGAGGATTTTTAGTCAGTTAAATATTTTACAAAATTATTCCTGACCCTTCTATTTCTCTCCTTAGTAAGAATATTAGTTAATCAGCTGATATTTTTATATAAAAGATGAATTCTGTGCTGTTATAAAACTCTGCTGGCTTGCTCTAGTGCTCTTCAGAGTTATGATCTTATTCCAGGTAATTTATATTTTAAGACTTTGATTAAATATTAGCAGATGTACAAATCACAGCATATTGTATGCTTTCAAAAAAGACATAAAAGAATGCGCATATCATGCGAAGCAAAAGTGAGAACAAGGTTTTAAAAGCTATATTCAGGATATGAGCAATAAATGCTCATATTAAAAAATCTTTTATGGGCAAAGGGAAATGAGTTTTCTCAGGGCTCAGAAGAGCTTTTTGCATCCCGTACAATGTTTTACCCATCTCATTTAAGAAGCCAAGCAGCAGAGATATAAGCTCTGCACTTTACCTAATGTATAACATCAGTAAATAAACTTTGGCTGTTTAAGTGAATATATGTGCCTTAAGCTCCAGCATGTCCTACTCTAGTTTAGAGACTAGTAATATTAGTCACAGCCTATAGTAATTAGTAATACCAACTTCTGAAGAACAAACCAAAATTAAAGTATTTACTGGCATTAAGATTGCAAACAGCCTCCCTGCATGGTACCCAGGGGAGCATGAAGCTGAGCATGCCTTGCCAGCTTGCCTTGTACAAATAAAATTAATCATATCTTACCAGATTACCCTTTTTAATGTGCTTTTGCCTCATCTCGCCTGGTGGTAAGGAGAAGTGTCAGGCAAAAGAAGGCCCTCCCCTGGAACAGCCCCCGGGGGAGTGATGTTCTCTTTCCAGGCAACGGCTAAAAGGTCAGCTGCAACTAGTAAGTGAGATTCATTTTAATTTAACAGGGCGATGCGGTGTGGCGTGAATGAGCAGAAAGTGCCTCTGACTCTTTCTGTTTGCCTGTGTCATTAAGGAGGGAAGATGGATGCGATTGCATGTACACGAGACTGCTTTCCGAGTAAGTGCGGGTGAAATACGTTTCATTGCTACCACATATATATAAGTAATGAAATAATTAATGGTTTAAGGTCGAAGGTAATATACACCTAATTAGTCATGTTGACGGAAATTTAAGATGAACTGAAGATTCCAAATAACATGTTTGCTAAAGACTTGGAAGTAGCAAAGAGATAAGGCTGATTGCAACGCTAATGCAGATTTCTAGCTGATGGTTTTATACCCTGTTGAAAAGAGAAATTAATCTATTTGGATTAATGTCATAGTTTAATGAAGGGGAAAATACTTGGGGCTCTGGATAAATTGCTTCAATATTCCACAGATCTTAAGCAGTTACTTCCTTGCCTGAATTGGGGCCTTGATGATTCAGTTTTCTTTTGATTTTATATTGAGTGGAATAATAGACAAATATCTCCCTGGCAGCATTTATTAGGTTTAGAAAAGAGAAGAAAGGGAAAAGGATCGTACTAGATATGTTGTTTAGATTTTGTGTTGCTTTTGATGGTATGTTAGTACAAAGCACTTTGTACTCTCCTCAAAAATGCCAGGAAAATTGTCCTCATAGATTAAAAAGTTTCGGAACAGATTTATGACAGTAGAATAAAATAAACACCCAGAGGAGTTGTGATAGTTCTTAAAGGTTTAAAGACTTGCATGTTTCCATGGAGAACAGTGTTATACAAGAGAAGGATTTTTATGTCAGTATCTGGCTCTGGATCTGCTTTCCTGTGCTGTTCAGCCCTGAGTTAATCATCTAAAACCACATTTCCAGGATTTTGTCTGCCTGTGTTTCAAATAAGTGAATTGAGAATGCAGTTTATTACTCAGTTCCTCTTTGTGAAAAATAGGTATTATACATACCCCCCCGATGTGCAAACTATCAATAACCTCAGCATATATGTATATCTATCAATATGCAAACCTGATTTCTTATGGAAATTCCCTTTCCATGTGAAAATTTCCAATTCAGTCAAATAGGCTTTTTTTTACCCCATTGTATTGCAATGCATTCTTCTTGAGAATCCTTCCTGAAAGTGCAAGGTGTGTATGCATCTGCATTTAGTAAAGCTATGAAGCTTTCTTAAAGTGTAGCTAGTAGCTGGTCTTACTTAAGGTAGATTTGGGTGGACTGTTGAAGGATCTACCTTCCAGTAGTATACAGGAGTGTATATATAGTTTTGTATAGTTTTTCTTAAAATATTTCAGAGAAAAAAATAGCCCATTATACTTTGATGTGGTTAGTTTTTAGTATTTATGTATATTATGTCTTACACTTCAGTGTTTATATATATGTCTAAGAGACATATACATATATACAGTGTTATGTCTAACAGAAGATGCAAAATGGACATTAAAGTCTTATTCCAAGGCTGCGGTGTTATCTGATCTATAAGCAAAATTCTGGAGCCTGAAAAGCTGCTTCTGAGTGGCTCTTCTGGCATCTAACTCTGAAAATTATTCAGCATATTTTTATTTATCTATTCTGAAATGTAACCTTATCTTCTGATTTCAAGCCGCTTGTAATTTTTAAAGTCATTCCAAACTTAATGTAGAGATTTCAGTAATTATGCAACATAGCAATATAAACCTCAGCCCATTAAAATTACCCTGAGAGACAAGTGAATGATTACTAATATCACTGGAGTTAACGCTTCTTTTTTAGCATTTGCCTCTCTAAATTTATTGTTTGAAAAGATGCCAATCTATGGAAAAACATTCCTGGGTGCGGGCTGATGCTATACATAGATTCGGTACATTTCATCCTTCTCAGAAGTGCCACAGGACCGGGTTTTTCACCTGCTGGGGCATGAGGTTTCCATGA
This sequence comes from Microcambeva ribeirae, assembly GCA_035222435.1. NCBI lineage: Eukaryota > Metazoa > Chordata > Actinopteri > Siluriformes > Trichomycteridae > Microcambeva > Microcambeva ribeirae. The sequence goes on from JAYECN010455542.1 coordinate 5,705, forward strand.
CGACGGCCGATCTTCTCGTTTGCTGTTCTCTCCCCTTCGTGCATGACAAAAAGGAAAGCTTTTTGAGACATATTTGTGAAAGCTGCTCCACTAATTGCATTCTAATTATCAGTGAAACAGAACAAGAAATGGCTTGTTCTGTAAGAATAAGAAATTTCTATTCTAAGAAATACAGCAATGAAACTGCCTGTTTAATAAAAGTCGCCAAGACCTCTCCGTGGGGTAGACCTGTATAACAGTGTCTGCAGGGTATTGACGTACGTGGTGTTAGAAGTTCCAATACCTTATCTCCTGCAAGGACTCCCAGTTCACGTTGCAGTTCGCCAGGCTTCTGTATATCTCCTGTTGATCAGCGAATGGAAATCTTAATGCCGCAGCAGCTAGCGGAATAGCTGTTCTCAGTTGCAGCCTTATCCTTAATGAGTTCCTGTGGTGATCAGAACTTTGTTCATGTTTGTCTAATTGACGTGTTTTGTTTCTTCTCCCAGCTAGTGACATCGAAACAAGTACAAAAGTTGGATAGAAAATTTCTCTGTAGAAGATACATTAAAAGCAAATTCCCTTCCCATTGAAGCTCTGGCATAGGGAGATGGAGATGTGAAGGGTTCTTTGACTCATAGCATGTGGTTTCAGACACCTTGGAGCAAAGTATAGCATCTGTCCCAGGGAGCTTTTTGCTGATCTGATTTCTAAGTTGCTTAGAAACAGTGAAACAGTTTGAAATAGGGTGACTGGAAGTGGGAAGAGATACCCTTAATCTTTCGGAAAGGAAGGGTGTTAGAAAAGTGAAGACTCTCCTGGAAAATGACAACTTTACATTGGATTAAGTATTATATTTACTATTAACATTTGATATTAAAAGTTTTGCAACTTTGAAAACACCTTTTAAAATTTCTCCTGGGTGTTCTAAATGATGGAAGTGTGTGGGCATTTTAACTTTCCAAAGTTGCTTTTTGAATGAAAACCTTATGATCAAGTAGTTCATTCAGCAATGGAAAAACCACCGGGGGCAGCAACGGGAAGGTTTCCGGAACAGTTCAAATGTTTCAGAGTTCAAATGTTTCAGTTGCCATTCTGCCTTACCCTGGACAGAGAGAATTCAGTCTGATGTTGGTTCATGTAGAGTCAATCGCAGACAGTATTTGATTAAACAATGATTTTTAATGCCTCATTTTCTCAGTGATCCATCTTAGAATTGTTGAACATCATTTTTTTTGGAGAAACTTCTTATCCACAGCTTGTATTTAAGTGAAATGCACAACACGATTCCGGGACTTACCCAGGAGGAGACAGGTAAATCCAGAACCTGCGTGTGCATCTGCTGCCAGGTTGTGTCTTCAGCAGGACTGTTCTTCCTCATGATGGAGAATTCTTGATATCTTCCCAAGCAGGTGTCTCTGCAATGCTTATCCTATTTAAATACTGTTTTAATGGAAGAAGGACTTAGCACAGTTAATATATGTGAGGATCGAACACAGGGTTCTGCTTCTCCCTTTCCAATCAATTCCCTGGAGGAACACAACAACAATTTATCTCTGACCACAGAAATGGAAATCAGCTGAAACACTTTAATTGTCAGGCTGTCTTATCTGGGACAAGCCACACGTGTTTCAGGTCTCCTGTACGCAGGATTCTTACCCCACGTTGCTTCTGTGCTTGATGTCTAGAAAGGAAACGTATAAAACACTTAGCATGCTCACTTAAGTCTGGAACAGGAAAGGGAGACACAGTCCATACTACAATTGGCTTATTTCAGTCATTTTAAGGCCCAGAGAGAATAATTTCCCAAATATCTTCCCAAATGGAGAGGTGCTTATGCAGATGCTTATGCGACTCTCGCTGTCCTTTCTACAGTGTCAAGATGGTGCGATGGATCCTTAAGTCTTTCCTGCTGTATCAGAACTCCTGATATTCTACCGCAGTTCCTCTGTTCCTCCTTATTTAATAGTGCTTTTTCAGAAGTGCTATTTTTATATGGTATTTCTTCTGCTAACTTGAGCCTACTGATGAGAGGGTAAAAACTGTATTTGTTTCTCTTATTATGGCAGGGTATAATTTGCATGGAAATGTTCCTATTTTTAGAACGAAGAGAATCTAATTGTGAGGTGATCTTATTTAAAATGTGAGCATTTCTAAATAGAGCCTCCTTTGTCAGGAGAACGGTACAACAAACTCATATCTGCCTATTAATACTCTCTGTACAAGTTTAGTTCCATAGTCTTTAAGCACTAACATCATTAAATGTCAGGTTATACCTGTTATACTTATTACTTTTCATTACATTTATAGATTTTTTAAATAGTGTAGGAATAGACTTTAACCAAATAGGTGAAATTTTGGTCTTATTTAAGAAAATAGCAAAGTTCCTTTCGAGTTTAGCAAGTTCTCATCCAGGGTGTTCACAAACAGTCGCATTCACTACTGTATATTCCTACATAGCAAGGCAGAATTCAAACTGGTTTGTGAACCCGCATGAAATTAGGTTATATCTAACTCATAATATGGTTAATTAAAAATGTAACTTTATAATTATCAAACTTGATAACTCCTGCCAGACTTGGCAGTACTATACCTTGCATGGGATACATGGGAGGGGACACTAGGTATCTTTTTGTGTTTTCTTTCCTCCCGCTTTTATCTTACTGACACCTGTACATAACTGTCTGATATAATGGAATGAGTGTCAGTACATCAATGAACAGTAAGAGCAGAAGCATCTCCTGTGAATGCGATTTTCTCTGCTTGCTTCCAATTGCACTTTGCTCTGTACTATATTATATCGTGGTCAGAATTAAGCAGGATAGTCTGCTTTTTTCTTGCATCCTCTCTGTGTTAATTACAAAGAGGAAATTAGAAAGGTGTTAATGGCACATTCTTGTACAGGCTGTGCTCTCAGCTAGCTCTGCTAGCTTGTCCATATTGAAGTTCATAAAAATAGCTCCACTGTGTGCTATTCAGGATGAGTCAGCTTTGTCTTTAAAACCAAGCTCTTAGAAAAATAAAAAATAAATTGGTGACCTTAGAAGTGAGGCATTTACAGGGCAAGAATATGTGAAAAGTGATCAGAAAATTCTCCATATTTTCCTTTTGCTTTACGTACCTGTAGACCAGAGGTTTTCCCTTTTCTCTTGGAGTAATGTGATTCTATTCATATATCACCAAAATAGAGAACTATCATACAGGATTATGATCAGAGTGCTCTAATACAGTCAGCCCAGGTTACTGGCAAAAACAAATTGTCTCAAAGAAAAAAAAAAAGCTTCAAATAAATAGTGTATAACATTTTTTTTTAAAACCAAAATAATTGATGGATGAGCAAACTAGCACACAGGGCAACAGATGCCTTACTCCAGGCAATATAGAACCTTGTTACCCAGACAGTAGTGTCAGATTGTATTAAATCTACAGAAGTCATCCTCCTACCATGAATTTTGTAGTCAGTCTTCATCTCCATAGGAGAATTTCTACTTTTCCTGCACTATGAGCACACATTTTTTGCTTTTAATTCTGCACTTAAAAAGATGAAACTCATATATAAGGTAATATGTTTTCTTTTTATTATGTCTTTCATTCTTGTTTTTGTAGGTATTTCTTTGTTAATGGTCTGTTGTTTTGTGATGGATGTGCTGATGTGTGAGTCTTTAAATCTATGTACTGCTTTGAGTCCCCCTTAAAAAATGGGGCACTGCAGGAGAATCTGTGTACATTTGGGAGTACTGTCAATTTTCTGAATACTTCACAGATTCTGAAAAGATCACTAGTGTTGTTTTGCTAAAGTGAAACGCTTGTCTGAGCTGGGGGTGCCTGAAGTATTCCTTACATCCAAAGGGAAATATCCTTGCAGTTTCAAATTTTGTCTGACGGTGTATTTTAAAGACAAGATTTCAGATTCTTTTTACAACTCCGTATACCGTCCTGGTATGAGCACGCTTGGCACACCATCTTATATGTGATATATGTAAGGGTGGCTTATTCTCCTGCTATTTAACTAAGTAAGAAAGCTTAAGCAGAGGATGTCCAAGCTCTGTGCAACTTGTACCCACATGCGTTAGAAAAAGTTTGTGTTTTTGGTGGTTCTGTGGGTTGTTGATGCTGAACTGCGATAGAGGACAACAGATGCTTTGGTTCTCCCGTGGAGGGGAGGTGGAATAGTTCTAAATACAGCTTCTGTTGCTTCCATTCATTTCCCTTGATTTTTAAATGGGTATTTGTGTAGCGATGTCATTAGAAAAGGGGTAACAGATTAATGTTCAGATATGCGTTCAACTGAAAAATTGAAACCCTGTGTCAAGATTGGCAGCTGATGAGACTTTTTTTTGAAGCCATGAGGTTTTGCTTGTATTTTACTTGCACATTAGTCTGCTAATATTTAATCAGCATTTGCCTTGTTGTATGTTTTATACAGTGTTTTGTCGTAACTGGCTTGATGACTGCTTAATCTTCAGTCTGCTTGCCTTTTTTAACAGTTGCAGTGTACTGATTTGAATAGGTTAAATGATATATCTCATTTGAATGGAGCAAAATGTTGCTTTTTAGATACAATTAAATTATCAGAATTGTTACATAGAGTGAACAAATGAAGAACAGAGCAGAGAACAGCAGGGGAAAAAAAGGACAAAACCCTCATTAAATTTATTAAAAAAAAAAAGTCAAAAGCTGTTTGTATAAAAAAAATAAGAAGGATGATTGTGCATAGTATTGCTTTCCACGGGTTTCTTTTTTAGACGGGTATTGGTCAGTTGTAAGGAAACTGAAGAATCTGCATCCAGTTCTTCAAGCTGCAAAATGAATTGCAAAATCTCACAAAATTTCCTTTAGGCCTCTATGCTTTCCATAGAGTTAGTAAATCGAGAGGAAGGGAAGATTGTGGTGGAGCAGCCCTAGCATTCAAAGCGAAGCAGGAGGCAAGAAGAATATACCCAGCCTGTTGCCAGGAGGTCCATCTCTTGTGGTGGCCTCGCTGTGTGTTTGCTGGCCTCTACTTTCTGTTGACCTGGCGGTTCTGCTGCAAGTTGGCAGTAGTAGGAGCTGAAGTGAGAAGTGTTGCCCTCTTGTCAATGCATTCAGTGCTAGGTGCCAAGCAAAGAACAGACCAGGAAAATACTTTTCATTTGAGTACCCCATCCTGAAGAAGAGTAGTCCTCAGTTAAAAGAGAAAAAACATAGCTGTGTGGGGCTTTCAAGAAATACCTGTCCCCTTAGCATGTGTTTGAAGCTTCAAAACTCTTTCAGGATCCAACTCTAAAAATCTAATGCCATCAAACAACAGCAGAATAAAATAATAATCAAATGTGTTGGATTCCCCCCAAAATGGAAAGCACTCTTTTGTGTTTCTGGCCCCCATCAAATCAGCATGTGCATGTGAATGTTTGTGTAGCTCCTTTCTGTGGATCAGACAGAATATTGTTACTCCAAGAGAGCTCTGAAAATAGCAGGGATTTTAATTGTTGCTTTCCTTTCTATGAGATCACCAAACCCCAGCAGAACTAGCAATACTGTTGTTTTTGTTATGCTCAGCTGTGTTGTGGTATATGATACAAAATGTTTGAGATCTGTCCCGTTTAAACGGTTTTTCATACAGAGAAATAATGAGTGGAAAAATGAAAATGAAAAGGGAAAGTTAAAGATCGTTTACTGTGTGCAGGGAGTTCATCAGAGGGGAAACGGAGAGCTCTCTGAACACTAGGTTTCTCCATATACAGAACACCAGGTTCTTATCAGCTATTTTTGTCTGTTGTGCATTTTTGTAGATCAAGCAAGTATATTCACGAGATGTGAAAGTTTTATGTGATTGAGTTATATAATTAGCCTAGGGAATTTTAGAGGTGGGATGGATAACTTCATGTATATGTTTTTTTCCCTGATCTTTATGTAGTATTTCTCCTGCGAGGTGATCAAGCAGGAGCCTCCATCGCCTCCTTTCTCTAGCTTTGCCTACTGTGCCAAAAAGCATAACTTTAACTTCTTTTTTTCTTTCCATTTCATTTTCCATATGGGTGAAGGGGGAAATTCTGGGTACACATCTTGTTTTAGGTTGTTAACAGATTTTCCATGTTCCAAACGATTGGAGGCTTATATATTGTTCCAAAATCCTATGCACATTGCAGAAGTTAAAGAAAACTTTAAAAGGAGTCAAAAGTTAATTGTTATTTCTATCTTGTGCTCCTTGCAGAGATAGCAAAAGAGTTTTAAAGTAACCCAATCCCTTGATACTTGATAGGAAAAATTGCTATTATCTATGATTACTGTGATGAGTTAGGAATCTCACACATGGGTCCTAGTGGGTTTAGATGCAGTGCTTTAAAATGCTGCTGTTCCCAGCTGGAGACCTTTCCCTTTGCTGAAGCTTATCATTCTTATCCCAGGCAAATGAAAAGGTCGGTGTCTGTACATACCAAAGTGTTTTGCTGAAACCTCTGTTTATGTGTAGAGTAAGAGGAGTTTGAGTAAAACGCTGGACTGCAAACTGACGTGGAAGGGAAATGAGGGACATGGCCATTCTGATAACCTTCTGCAGAAGAACCTGAGTGTTATTAATTTAAACTATTTAAACTATTGCAGCTTACACTTCTTCTGTTAGAGCCCTTATTGCATGGTTTATTTCTGTTGAGAGATGACTCAGATCAACAAATTATTAAACTAATATGGAAATATTTGAGATGACAGTAATTATGACATGTATCATCTTCAGAATAGAAGACCTGATAAACTACTTTGATTAACACTTAGGAGACTTGGGTTAAATATCTAGCTTTACTTCACATTACTTAGACCATTGATGGATCATATGTTCCTAATTCTTCTTCTAAGAGAAAACAATCTAAATATTGTAGATGTACATGTATTTATGTCACCTTGAAACACATTGATAATGCTTATGAATATATTGTATTGCAAATTATTGCAAATACTGCACAAATGCACCTTTGCTTCTGACTTAGTTGCTGTGTGTCTACCGTTGTATTTTTAGACTATAAAAGTAACAGTAGTTCCTCTTATCATTTCAGATGATTCTTGATTGTAAAGGATTTAGTTGGGAAAGGGAACATAGGTATTGCCACTAAAATTAATAGAAACATAACAGAAATAAACTTGAAATTAAGGACCAGAGAAACTGAGATGGTTACTGCCCTACTTCCATTGAGACTTACAAATAACATCGTAAAAGGCATTTTCTTCGGGTAGGATTAACAGCTAGCCCAGTTGTTCTGCCATCTCTCATACACCAAATTCTTTTCTGGAGATTTTAAGTGTGGTGTGCAGGATGCTGGCTTAGACTCACATTGCTTACTCTGCCTCTCCTTTCCCCTTCTCTCCCCAAGTGCCTTGTTGTCACTTGGTCCTCATTCAAGTCAGCTGAGCAATATTGATTTGCAGCAAATGCAAGCTGATTCATTAAAGTCAATGTTAAATGTGGCCTGATTTAAATGCTAAAGAGCTCTGTTATATGCAAGGATGTCAAAGTGGGTAGTGTATCTTATTTTTCCCCTGTATTCAGACTAGATGTATATTTTTTTACAAGTGACTTTCAGTAATTAATAGCATACAGTGATTTGTTTGCATATCCGAGAAATTGCATAGTGCAGTTTGCCCATATTGTAAAAATATTTACTGATTTAATTCACACCTGTTAAAATGTAACATGAGCTATGAAATTCTCCTTGCTTTGGCCCTCAGAACTGTCTAGCAGCTCCCAGGGTGTGACTGCCACTTTTAATTGCATCCTAAACAACAGATTTACCAGAACTTGAGAAACGGTGATTGCTGAGCTCTGTATGTATGAGAAAATAAGTATCGCTGTAGTTGGGCACTGAATATTTCTGCAGCTTCAGTCTTTTATTTGGTTTTAGTTTAGTTTATTCAAGTGGCCCTTAACATTTAGTAGTGAAAGGACAGCTTCCAATGAACACTGAGGCATTCTGATTCGGTAAGATCACAGTGGTTTATAACATCATTGCTCAACTAAATATTTCTGTTTTCCTTTACTTACATTCAAACCTAGCTGTCATAATACCTTTCGAAGTGTCAGAAATGGAATATTACGTGCAAAATGAACTACTATGTTAAAATCATTGTCACTTAGAAGAACTCAGAATGGCTTTTTTTTTTTTTTAATGTGAGATATGTTATATAACTGGCATTTTAATCTTGTTTCCTATGATTCATATAATTATACTTTCTGTCTATGTGACCCCATAAGTTTTAAAGCCAGTGGCTAAATTTTAATCAGGTTTGATCTTAGAAGTAATTCACTGCAGGAAAAGCTGCATATGCCATATAAGAAAAAGCTCATTTGGAGGTCATACCTTCTTAGATATTGAAGTCAAGTAGCCATTAGCCAGAAACCCATAACCTTTTTTAGTTCTGACACTCAAAACTATTGATGCTTAGAAAACAATTTATATAAATAGTTTAACAGTTTTGATTCACTGAAAATGCTATATATCTATTCAAAACATGGGTCTTGTAAGCATAAAGTATTGAAAGTGATTTAGGAAATGGTGTGCTTATAACAAGTTTTTTGATTCAAGTAGCATGAATAATAATTAAATACCAGAATTTAAAAATTCCTCTTTTGGGACTCCTACATTTCATAAACCAAAAATGGCCAATTTTTTTTTTTTTAAGAGAATTACATAGGAATTAAATTGAACATTTTTTCTTTTAATTGAACAGAACTCTGCTCATACTGTGAATTTTTTCAAATCACCCAAAAGTGGCTCCAGTCTTGCTTGCAAGTTTTACAAAACTTGATGTAGAATTTTTTTTGGGGGGTGGAGGGCAAACCTAAGCAAAATTTTCAAGGGATAACATAGAATAGAAATGCTGATGAAGGATGAAAGTTTCCACATTGGTCACCATAAAGCTGGTTGCAGAACCAAGTCGTTTTCCACCTCTAACAGAGGCAGTTAGGCTACAACCACAGGGAGATATTTTTTTACACACAGCAGACCTGTGATGTCAGGTCACCTCCTTTTGTCTGCACATCTATAATCAGATCATCTATTGAAAAAAAAAAGTTGTTTTCTGATAGAGCTGACTGTGATTGCAAACTAATCTGCTGCTTCTGCATCTTCATCGCCTTTGGCTTTCTGCCTGCTGTCTCTTGTAATATTTGCTAATGCCAAATAATGCAAAATATTGTTTCTTTTAGTGCTTAATAGGATGTAGCATAACGAAGATAAATGATACATAACACCCTTTGCCTGTGTTCTAGGAAAATGAACTGAAGGATGCCGTGCAAGAAAAGAATCGCCTGAGCCTTCAGTATGCAAGTGTGTCCCACAAAGCACTGCAGTATGACCAGGTAACATCACGTGCCGTCATGTATGGAGAAAGCAGGCGGCAGAGCGATAAAAGTAGAATGTATAGACATTTTTCTTTTTTGCTTGTTCCTTGCTTGAATATGCAATATATATCAGTTAAAATAGTTTACAAAAAAAAAAAATGGAGAAAAAATATTACTCTAGATTTTAAACTGACTGATAAGCTTTATAGGGAAATGTTTTTATTTGACATTTTATCTTTTCCTTCCCATCTGCATTTTTCCTATGTATTTTTTATTTCTCTGTAAAATGTTGAAATGCTGTTTTTCAGCTGTATATGTCCAAAATTGTGCTGAGCAGTTGTCATTTCCTTTGTAGCATGGCAGGTGGCATAGCTCCTTGTCTCTGCTATTCGAGGTCCTGTTAGAAAATCTGCTTTTATAGGAAGAATTTTTTTTGTACCTGTTACAGGACCAGATCAATCTTTCTGACTCTAGTGATTATATCTGTGGGAAAAGCTGCATGGCGTGAGCAGTATGTCAGACAGCGCTGATGTCTGTTACCTTACCACATATGCGCACGGTGGAAGGAAGAAACATCGTGAACCAGCCACTTTACAGGGCGAGCTAAAAATAAAACTCCAATCTGGGATTTCTGCAGGGTTTGAGTGAGTTGCTCAGCAACCTCTCTCACATCAGAACAGCCAGAGCTCACGGAGGCCCTAGTGAAATCCCATCCCCAAAACGCACAAAACACAGTGATAACTGCGTGTTTCAGTATCTCTGATGTGCAGGAGATGTGGAGTGGCCTCGTGATAAAACTCCAGACCAAAGGAGGTCTTTTTTAGTCCCTGAAAGAAACGGGGCAAGCTGCTGAGGTTCGAAGGGGGTTATGCACTTACTCTACATTTTGTGCTTTGCACCTGGTACCCAAGCAGACCTGACGCTTTCTGTTTCAGGTATGGGAAAGAACATAAATTGGTTTTATATAAATAAGCAGTGAAATAACGTTTTATGATAGAAGGGAACCATGTGGATCATAGCATCGCTTAGTTTTATTCGTCCATCTGTTGAGAATTTCTCCCTCTCCTAATGCTTTTCTCATCTCTTCACTGTTGCATATACATCACATTTACTGTTTACTTCTCTAGGCACATGAGGATAACAAACTCTGTGCAGGCAGTTTGGCATTCCAGCTGGCACAGATATAACATGTAGTATTAATGCAGTGAAAGCTCAGTATACTTGTGACACTAGAAATGTTAGCCCTCTTTTATTATCAAAAGACGAAGAACTATATAATATCCATATTTTTTTTTATAGATAATCTGTCTCCTACTCGGAGAATTTGAGATATGTTGAACAATCCAGTAAAAACAATTCAAAATGTAGAAGTGAAATTTCAGCCTAAGAGAAATTAGTAGCGGAATTACCTTTTACTGTAATGTGGTCAGAATTTGTTATATTATGGATGTTTCTTTCTTCAAATATATGACAATCTGTGGAAGGCTCTTTGCAACAGTTGAGGGTTCCTGCACTGTTTAGTATCATAGCCTCAATAGGATTAAAGATTTCCTTTATGTATCCCCTCTTATCTTTGGCAACTTTAAAAATAGGCAAAATAGGCAAGAGATGAGGATCTTTGCAGCATTCTTTTTTTTTTTTTTTTTTAACAAAACTATTCTGGATGGCAGAGCAGGTGTTTTGGAAGAATGATTTGCATTTTTTTACCACACATAGAATGAGGTTGAAGAGAGATTCTTTGTGCATTCAGGTTACTTTGTCCTATTTCAGAAGCTGTGAAAATATAAAACTACTGCAGGTCGAAGTTGCAGAAGGGTTCTGGCAGAGACAGAAAGCTCTGAAAGGGAAAACCTACCCAGAAAAATTTACCCATTTTCCTAAGTGAGAACTGTTTTAGAAAAACAAGGCCACTTTCTCCAAATGAGGTTGCAGGAATGTGTGTTCTGTCACCTAGCACAGACAAAACTATTGCTTATTTATTATACAGCACAATTGCTCAAATTTGACCATAGACAAGAGCAGGTAAAAGGAGCTGCTTAAACCCTCAAAATAAGGGTTAAATTGCATATCAGTGAAAGAAAGTAATTTTGGCACAGGAAGAAATTGTCTTTCACTGGTTGGCTGATGGACCTTTTCAGCAATTACATAAACTGCTGGCTTGTTTTTCTGGTAACTGGTTTCTGGGTTTAAATTTTGGAACGTGGAAGACACTTTAGCAATGTTCTGCCCTTCACTCAGATAAGGGCAAATTTAATAAGTGGAAGGTATGGGTTGGAAAGGAAATTGGTTGATGCAGAGAACAGACGATCATCACAGATCAAAATATTCCCTGTATTTCTTTAATTAGATTACAACTGTTGAGGATGACTTTCTATTTGGGTCAACTCTTTTGCCACTGGGAACTTTGATATTTTAATGTGTTCTGTGTGTAATTCAAGTTCATGTATCCCCATATGTTCGTAAACAGCCTGCTGGAGCGACCATTCAGTTTGTATTTAGTGGCAGGTTTTTGTACAAACACAAGGAAGCATATGAAAAATTTTCAGGCTTTATGCCGCTTTATGGTTTCTATAAATACTTTTATCACTGTGTTGTCTGTCAGAGATAGGGAGCCTTCAGGAGAAGGTCATGACAAGCATGTGCCATAGAAACACGAAGAGTCCCGAGTATTACTATATGTAAGGAAGGCAGTTATTGGAAGGCAGTTGGCAGAGTGTCATTGGAAGGCAGTTGTTCCTAAGCTCTAGCTAATGTAGCTGCTGTGCTTTGAGATCCTGGGTGAAAGATGTACCTATCTGCAATCTGTATTTTTTTTAAACCGTACCAGCAGTCGGAAGGTACTATTTGTAGGCCACAGCCCCTTAACTGTCAACTGGAAAAAAAGATGCATAGCAGAAAGGTACCATGCCTATTAGTTCCTCAAAATATTTAGGCTACAATTAGTGAATTTTAGAAGATGTTGTACAAAGGTAATTAGTCGGCATCACCTATTTTAAAGACAGTAAAATAAAGTTTGATGAAAGTAATCTTTTATTGAAACTTGTTCAAAACCTTTGGTTTCATTCATTTTCAGTAAATCAGCTGAGAACCACAGACAAAGTAAACCTGTGTTGTTGATGGCAATACCTCATTGCTTCACTTTTCCGCTCCATTATTCTCCAACAATCTACACGAATGATCTGAGCAGCAGAATACAATGCAAAGGATGCAGGAAGTTAATAGATTCTGAAAAGCCATTGTTTAACAGTGTCCTTGGAAATATAGGAAAAGAAAAAGAAAAAATCGTCTAGGAAAAGATCCCGAGGTTGACAATAATTGCATCAATTCTTGTGGAAAACATGATTTGTTCCATTTTCCTCCTTTTTTTTTTTTTTTTTTTTTTTTCCCTAGTCCACTACACTCTACAAAGCTCCTTACGAAGATGAATACTAGGGCTGGATGAAGCAGTTTAGATTGTTTGGTCCACAGCAGAATTTGCAAGTTACAAACTGGAGCCAGAAGGCAAATAGAAAGGCTGAGCTAGTCTCCAAACTACCAGGATTGGAGATGGCTTAACGCACTGGGTTCTTGGGAAAAAAAAAAAAAAAAAAAAAAAAAGAAATTAAAATAAAATAAAATAAAAAATTGCTTGTTTAATTAAAAAAAAAAAAAAAGACTGCACTGCAAAGGAAGGATGAACTACACAGAGGTTAAAGCCTGTGTGTTTTCCCAGTTCTTAGTACTTTGCCTTTCCTTACTCAGAAATCTTGCCAATATTGCTTATGCTTGTGATTTGTCTTTAACAAAGAAACTGTGGTGCTGCCTGGAACATGGTTCACTGAAAATATTATGACCCTTTGTTAAATTTCTTATCTCCTATCAACATTGCAAGGAAATGAAGAGCATGATTTCTGTAGTAGTATGTAAACATTTTTTACCCCTGTGTTTAGTACTGGTGACTGTAAATGTAAATGTAAAAATGACAATTCTTGACATGATACAAGCTATAAAAATCCTATGGTTACACGTAAGTATGGTATATAAACTGACAAAATGCTTTGGAATAAGAAATCAGATCTTAAATTGGTCTAAATTCAAGAGAGAACTTTTCCATGGTAGAAAAAGGTAGTTTAATATCATATTTTCTTCTGTATGTATGTGTATATGAAATAAGCAGGGCACTATCACTGATGATTCACAAAATCCAGTATAAAAGAGTTAGTCACATTGTAATTGTTAAGATAGCACTAGGTATATTAAATAGGAAAACAAATCCTACTTTGTGAGTAACTGATTCTTATATTCTTTATGCTATATGCAAATATTTGAAGGGCAAACAAATTCCCTTTTTTTTTTTGTATAAGAATGAATATTTTGAATTGAAGAGAAACTGTTTTCAAGTATTATTTTTTAGCAGATGCAGATCATACACACTATTTTCATTTTTGATTTTACTCTGAAGTCTACTGATACTAAAGAATAGTGCAGGAGAACATGCAATATCTGAGTTTTGTTTCTATTCATACATATAGAATTCTTATAGAGTAGACACGTCACTTTGACCCCTGAGATCTTTCCATTTTTTCCTATTATCATTTACACATGGAGAATTGTTTATATCAGCTGTGCGTTTCCTTTTGTAATTATCTGCTTAGGGAATAATCACATTTTTATTTTTCTAGGTGAAATCAGACTATGAACATCTTAGCAAAACCCTTATCAGAGTGACCAAAGAACGAGATTTGGCTGTA
>JAYECN010455548.1:0-19721 GCA_035222435.1 Microcambeva ribeirae
CCACCTACACTAAATAGCATACCTTAATTAAAAAATATGGAAGGAACAAGCTAAAGATAGAGCATTAATATTTAACAAAACTATGAAATAACCTAAATGAAGAAATGATTATCAATTATGAAAATTGCAGTCATCCTGCAAAATATGTGTTAAGTGTATTGATGCTAGAAACTTGAAAAGATTAGATTGGTGCATTGCTTTACTAACAGAAAAACTTGTTCAGTTTTGGTGACAAAGCGTATTATAATAAAAATCTTTAGGACCAACAGTATTAATGGTGAACTATATAGGAAACAACCTGGAAGGTTTTCAAATGATTGCCTAGAATAAGACTCCACAATAGTAATGACAATTTGATTTATGAATGGCATAGTTCAGTCAAATGCTAATTTTCAAGGCTTAGAAGAAATGTAGAATCTTTTAAATATTACCAAAGTGTTCCAAATACAGATCATGGTTATCAAATCACATCACAATATAAAGTATTTTTTTCCTATACTTTTCCTTACAAATCACTGACTTGTGTTTCTCTAACTCCTGGAGTGCATTTGTGTGAGTTATTAGGTATTTTGGAAAGCATTAATGGGAAAAAGTCAATAATTTATCCAGGTCATAAAATACAGAAGAATTTTGGAACACACTAGAAGAAATATTTGTGAGTGTATATTTACATAGAGAGAATATTGCACCATTACAAATTAAGGCCACATATGAGATTAAAACAAAACAATACAAACAAGCAAAAAAAACAGCATTTGAATTTCATGGAGAGCAAACAATCAAAGAATCTATTCGTTGTTTGATCTCTACTGCTGCTGCTTTTATATCCTGCAGACAAGAGTAGGCTATTAAGAATATGACATGGTGGTCTGTACAAACTCACCAAAAAGTTTTATTATGTTGTTTGTGATGTGGCTTTTCAGTGCATGTATTACAAGAGCATATCAGTATGCAAGAGGAAATTGAACTAAGTAATGGTAGTGCTACTCAGGTGCAACTGTCTTCTTCTTGAGTAGTCTGTTCAAAACATTCTGTGATTCCAGAAATATGAAGAGCCATATTTTAAGCTTTATTAAAAAATCCTGAAACAAACTACAGTTAAATAACTAGTTTAGAAGAAATAAGTTACCCACTGTTTTCCAAAAGTAAGATGTGCTACATGGTGTTCCATGGGTGTCTGTTCTGCAGTTGATGCTATTCAATATTTCCGGTAATAGTTTAGGTAATCGATGCAGTAACGGAGAAGGTGGACTTCTCTCCAGGAAGGAAGATCCTACATTCAAAAATCATGGATTATAGGAAAGAAAAGAAAGAAGCAGTGTAGTAAAGAATATATAATAAGTGTTCAAATATACAAAAGACTCTACAAACTGGGAGTGACTAACGTTATCCCCATAGATAGGATGAGAAACAAAAAGCTTATTTTGCATGCAGAAGGATTCAAGTTAGACATTAATTAAAAAGAAGAAAAAGAAAAATTAAAAAAGTAAAATGCCAAAGACACCTTCTATTAGGGTTTCAGTGTCTCAGCACTGGGTCATTTGTAAAGAATGATTGTGTGCATATATATATATGTATATATAGGGGTGTGTGTGTGTGTGTGTGTGTGTGTGTTTGTGTAGACAGTGTCCAACATACATGCTGTTGAATAAATTTTCCATTCACTTTAGATGAACTATTCTTAGGTGTTTGATCTTTGTGCACCTCACTGGCTAGTCAGACTCATATTTTACTTTTAACTATACGAAAAAAAAATGCATATATATTTATTTTTCAGTGTAATTTTATTTTAACATGGATGCTTTCTGCTTTACTCCAGTTTTTCATGAGCCTGAAATACCTTTATTAAATTATATAATTATGTGGTGTTTTGGAAATAATCTTGCAATATCTTATACTGAATCTTACCATGAATAAGTAGGATTTTGTCTAGCTTTGTAAGATCAAGCTTGTGAATCTTTGCTTGAGCAGGGGGATTGGACTAGATGATCTCTAGAGGTCCCTTCCAACCTCCACCATTCTATGATTCTGTGATTCTGTGAATCTGAATCTTTTTTTAATATTTAAAGGCTATATGCTTGAATCCTCAAATCTCTGTCACTTGATAACATTTAATTCTAAAAGTCTTTATATTCCTTTCACAAAAGCTAGTAAGCTTCTAGATACAGATATCAGTAGAAATATACATATATCTTGCTTATTAGGAAAAGAAAAGGCAGTAGAAACTCATGATTCATAGCTTCACAATTCAGTACAGTCAGTAGTGAATGGTTAAGCTTATATTGGAAAAGATAAATTAAAGAATAAGAAGCAAAATTAAAATATGGAGGAAGATTAGTTGTAAATTTTTCACAGTCTTGATACTGTGAAGTTACTGTTACTGGCAAGTTAATGAAACTTATAAGGAATATTGTGAATGCTCATGTGACGCGCTCTATTTCCAAAAGATTAGGTTGTGTAGTCACTGTTGTTGGCCATTTTGGGAGTGAATAAAGTTTTATCTTAAAATGAATTAAAGTAGTATATGGACACATTTTAGTAAACTCTGCTGGTAACAGAAAAGCCATTTGCTTTGATCACTCTTATTCTTCATATGGACTATATAGAATTACCATCTATTGACAGAAGGTGGTAAAGTTATAGCAGAATCAAGACAGAAAATTGAGGTTTGGCATTAATTTACCTAATAAAGATAGCCTTTTGGCAGGTGTAGTCATTTCTGTAATCTTAATGACATGAAATTTAATGATTAGATGTGATATATTTTATAGTAATTGCTGCACCTGCAGTAGTATTAGTTCAGATGCTCCAAACCAGCTTGTTCTTATCTGTTCAGTGCTAGTTCTAGTAATAATACCTTGCTTTTAGAGACCGCTGGAGAGAACTTCCTTTGAATAAGATGGTCAACTGAACTACATATACTGGATTTGAGCATCATGCAGAGATCACAAGTTACCTTGTGCTCAAGTCTACTTCAGTAAGAGAAGCAACACTGCACCGTCGATGCTGGTGAGGCTTGCAGAGAGACAGAGTTTATTAGCTCAGAGCACCGCACCAGCATGCCTGTAACATTTCGGGGACGAAAGCTAGAGTCTCCACAGGCGATGAAGTACCGACCTAATCAAAGCTAATAGGAAGCTCTTTGCTCTGAGTACAGTGTTGTATCCCCAAAGGGAAGTGTGGGTCTTCAGAGTTCCCATGACATTCTGCATAAGAGACGTCTGAACTCCTATATTCCTTAAGAAGCTCACGTAACTGATAGAACTCTAGTTACTCTGATACAGTAGCTTGTATTTTAGGTAATAAATTGTTTTCTTAGACTCTTGAGCATGAAGCATCCAGCTCTACTATTCTAAAAATATTGATTCTTACTAAAAATTTTCCTCAGTTGCTTCATCATCTGTATGCAGTGGGAAAAATCTTTTAGCCACTTTCAAAGAAGAGAACAGAGATGTTCACCAGTGTAGTATTTCACAGGATGTGTGAATGTCCAACTTTTTCATGATTAAGCATTTGGAGAAATTCATGGTTGACTAAAGCATCAAAGATTACTAAAAATAAAGATGAACCCTTGGCTCAAGAAGTCCCTGTGTTATAGATTGTGGCCAATTTTATTTCTTCATATGTCTTAACAAAGGAAGACCTACATATATTTCTTCTCACATTTAATAGATAGATGCTTAGGGAATAGCTTTTCCATATATTTCATATATATTAGGAAGTTATTAGTTATTTGGTAATTTTTTCTTAGAATCCCAGAAGTTATTAAATAGTATAGCATTTCAAATATGATTTGGTAACTATTTCCATCATTCTGGCCATCTTTTTTTTTCTGTGTAAGAAGTTAAAAATTGTGACTTGAATCTATAGGCTTACAAGCATGCTAGTTTTGTATCAAAAAACTTCTGCAGAAATGGTGATGCATGCTGTGTGATGATTAACAACTTCATCCATTTTGCTGTTCTTTAATAGTATAGAATAGTTAAAGTATGTTTTTATCTATAGAAGGACATAATGAGAGAATGTAAAAATCTGTGCAAACTATACTTGAGGGCAATAAACTATTCTTTCCCCCCCACCGGATTATTAACCATTGTGATGACTGGACTGAGTTTGCATTATCTGCTTCTTGGTGAGAGACATTACTGAAATCAGTCGCTGATCTTAGTTGTTCTTGTTCATAATTTGTAATGCACAGTTTGGTTTGCTTTTTTTTTTTTTTTTGGCAAACTAGACTATCTCTGAATGTCAGCACTTGACTCTTATTTAGCTTTGTTTTCTTCTAGGCTAGATTTTTTTCCCTGATGATGCTAAACATAACTAAGGTTTGCAAAGTTGTTGGCTAAACCAGGACAAAGTACTTCAGTAAAAATGAAAGGCTAATGAATTGCATTTATGTTATATCATAACTATATATGTGATATTGTTCAGATATTTATCAGATAGAAAACATGAAATTTCTAAGTAATTCTTTAAAAATTTCCTGGAAATGAATATTACTCTTTTTAATATTAGTTTTTTTCTGTCTTATTAGATGATTATTCCCTTTCCCATATGAGCTGTCCTGTATTCCTCTCTTTACAAGGCAGCTGCCAAAGAGATGTTTTTTTCAGCCTGTTTTAGTGGCTTAGGTTAATAGCTTGACCAAAGTTGTCAGATAAATACTGTATTCATCATGTCATTTTCAGCTGTAATTTTTTCTGCTAGATTTCCACTGTTGTTAGCATAGTATTTACTTGCAAATCATGTGTTTACCTCACAGATGCTACACAATACCCATATAATTAGCCAAAAATAAAGGGATTGGTACCTCTCAGAAAAGAACTAGTATGATCAGAAGTATTTGGGAAAGGTGAATGGAGGAATTAATGGCCTTAAAAAAGATCACTCAAACTCTAGCAGAACATGGCTTTAGAAGACCACTGTGGAATATGCAAACAGTGACATAAAGCTTGCAATTAGTACTATATAATAACTCATGTTTTCTTCCAAAAACAAAGTTCCACTCACAGCAACACAGTACTGAAAATGTCATCACATACAATATTTCAAACCGTTAAAACCACCTATTCAAGACTAGTAGTAGAATTAGTACTAGAACTAGTAGTAGAAATTAAAAGATTAAAGAGCTCTCATTCTGCAATACCAAGTAACAGTTTCATGAGTAAATCAATAAAAGGTAGGTTTTCTGTTTGGCAGCAGGTACACAGAAGTGCAGCTTCTGTATGTATAGCTTCTGTTCTGTAGCAGATAAGGCCAAAGGAACTCCATTAAGTTATTTTATCCATCTCCTTCTCCCAAACTGTGATCAAAATACAGTGTTGCAAGAAAAAAAGGTGAAGAATAGCAGGCGACAGATTACAACCGCAGTAGTCTGATGGTAGAGAACTGCAGTAAATAAACAAAACAAAACAAAACAAAAACCCTTGTATTAAAATGATGGCTAACTAAAGAGAAAAAAAGAGAAAGAATTGCAAGAGAAAGCTAATCATATCTTCTCATTGTAGTATAAAATTATGGGAATTACAAAATGGTTGGTAGGAGGAAACAGAAAAGACACAAAAGAAGTTTATGATGTCTTTTTAGCAGATGTATAAAAAAAGCATAAGGAAGCACAAATCAAAGAAGATAGAAGATATAGAAGCTTAAAATAGGATGAAAGAAATAAATATAATTTGGCTTCTCTTTGCATTCATCTTGATTCTTCTAGTTACTTTTACTTATTATCTTTCTATTTTTAGGGTACACTTCTATAGGTATACCCCGCCTTTCCTCTTTTTCTTTCTCTTTACTTATGAATTTGCTCTTAGAAATTAAGCTTGTTCTTGCTTAGCTGTTTGAAGCAGAGGCTCTGCATTCAGGTCGGTAATTGTGAACTTCCTTCTCTAAACCATGACGCGTCTAAACAATGATGTGTTTGTTGACAGCCGGACCAAGAAGGGTAGCATTATCATAGAATCATAGAATCATAGAATGCTTAAGGTTGGAAGGGACCTATAGAGATCATCTCGTTCAACCCCCCTGCACACGCAGGGTCACAGTATTATGAAATCCTGGGGCACAGGACTGCGGTTTGTGTTTCATCTTCACTTGTTGGCATCTGTCTTTACTCCAGTTCACTTTCAGAGAGAATTACAATTATTTTTCCTTAGTTTCCTTGGCTGGATTTCCCTGCCTCCATCTCATTTCTCAGTCCAGGTGGCTTTTTCATGGGGAGACTTTCAAAAGACAAACTATAGGCAGTGTCTTTAGTCTGTCTAGCCTTCTGAACATATTGGGGATGTCAAAACTGTGTTATAGGTGAAAACTAAAGTGAAGCTGTTCAGGCATTCAGGGTGCTACATCATGTGGACATGTGTAAGTAAATAAGGGCTGCCTTGATAGCTCTCCCAAAACAGGCTACTCAAGTAAACAGGACATAATAGCCAGTCGGTAATGCAGAGTATAACCACTTTTCTGCAAAAATGTTATGCAAGTTATTGGCATTAGTTATGAAATATTTGACCGGATTCAGGTAAACAGGCAACATGTATTGCTGGCGCCAGCGTATCACAGTGTAATTTTAAGAGAAAATTTGATGAAATATGGGCAAAAAATACCTTGCATACAACCTTTCTTTGGAATAAGCACTTTAAAAGAGAAAGTTTTAATCTGTCGAAATATGGCTTACCTGAACACTGTTGTTAGGGCAAGTCATCTGTAAGAAACAATTTGTTCCAAAATAAAAATGATATTACTATAGATAATCTCAATGATGATCATAAGCCCTGAAATGATGTATTATATGGGTAAGAATTAAAGGACAGGAGAACAAGAAAGAATTTTCTGATAGGAGGAGTTCAAGCATCAAATTATACCTCTTAGGGCAAACCTACCGAGGTGACTTGAAATATAAGCACAGAAAATGCTCATAACCATAGAAGATGCTCAGAATAAAACAGATGAAATATCTCCCAATGAGACATATTTCTAAGCTTACTTTTAGGATGTGACATTTCAGGCTAAAGCTATCAGAATTGCTCACTGTTAAATTTATCAAGAGATAATTCTGCTTCATTACTTCTGAATATGTTGAACATTTATCGATTAGGTGGCATATTGATAACGTAGCACTATTAAGAGAACAATTTGGGTTTAATATGTATTGCTGATTAAAATCAGTAATCAGTAATCTGTAATAATGATTAATATCTGTGTTTTATTAACGGTTTGAGGTAGATAACAATAAGAATTCAATATGTTAAAATATAACATCACATGCTGAGATAGGACATAGATATTGCAACAGTATTATGAAAAAAAATGATTAGCTGACATTTCAGAGTAACAGCTTTCTAAAAATTAAAAAAAATAAATCTATTAGCAATGGATAGGAGCAAAGTTTTTAAAGTAAGGTCTTTAGCCTACACAAAAAACAGTACCAACTTTCCATTGGTATATTCCAATTGTGCAGCTTCCATAAGAATGCTGGACCTCTGCTATGGTGTGTGGTCCACATTAAACGATAGGAAAGAAAATGTATCACTTTCAGTTCCACCATCTGCATTGTAAATGGACCTAGTGGTGAAAATCCACATATGTCTCTGTGTCTTCACTGCCCGTGCCGGATATTCTCAGATGTGCTGTTATCCCTGGTTCCTTTTACAGTGTAGTCATAGTCTCTGTAGACAAAACATTTAAATCCAAAGCACCAAACTACACAAACAACAACCTACCATGAGGTTTTGAATATAGCAAAATATTAAAAAGGAGATGACAAGTGATATACTGGAAGAGAATATGAATACATGGTCCTTAATACATATAGAGTTAGCCCAAAACACTTATATACTAGGAAGACTTTTTTTTTTTTTTTTTTTTTTTAAGTTACATTTGGAAAAGATGAACTTTATGAACACTGAAATACCCATTAGATTTCTTTCTTTTAATGGACACAGAAGCAAGGCAGCAATTTTGACTGGAGATAGTCAACTACTAAGTGGTGTAAACTATTCTAAACTTTTGGTAGGAATAGAAATAATAGACAGAATTCAAAGGCTTGCATAGAAAAAAAAAAAGTGTCATAGCTCTTGGGAGTAAAACACAGGAGTAGAAGGTTAAAATCATAAGCTTTGTGCAGATGATCTAAAACTGTCAAAGTCTGACCTTTTTCAGATAGAGTTGTCAGAACAATTAACTTCAGAAAAGAAGAAAAAAGAAAAAAAAGAAGAAAAGCAAAGTCATAATGAAGTGACCGTGAAGGAAACTCCTTTTCTTAGTTCTGAAACAGGATACCAGGATACAGCATTTTATCAAGTGAAAAGAGTTCTAGTGGCATATTTATGTAAGCGATTAGGGAGACAGCGAAGGTGAAGGAAAGGTTTTATTTGACTGCTCCAAAACCTTTTCATTTTGGAACTGTTTTATTAATTATGCTTTCCTGAGTATTATTATTTTTTTTGTCTTACAGCTCTGAAAATTAATTACTTTAAAAAGAAAATGAAGCACTAGAACTGAGACAGTGGCAGATTACTTTTATTCTCTACTGATTCAAACTACTTAAGTGTACCCATCCTATTCCTTCAGTTCTCGGTCTCTTTACAATTTCTAATATACTGTTTTTCTTTAAAAAAATCATCTTTTAGTAATCATCTCAGTTAGTAATATTATTCTTCTTTGGCAAATGGGAAAACTAGTGCATGGAAAAATGAAGACATCTAATATCTATTCTTTTGCATCGGACTTACCTGCTAAGCCATGCAGCTGTGGACCCTAGAGCAGATGTGGAATTTTACACATTCCTAGAATAAAGTTCTAGGCATGAATCTCCTGTCTGCTTTTTTACAGAAGGAATGTCAAGCACTATATAAACTCTTTGTTAAATACACTTATGTTTGGACAGTGTTGCATTTTTCTTTTTGGATATCTCACTATTGTAGCCAAGGAAAAAATTGCTGTTTGTACAAAAATGTGATCTATTCAAATATTTGCCGGTATATTTTCTTTTGCTTCAAGGCCTTTGCTTAAAGTGGTGCCACTGAAAAGGTTACAGTACATGTGGCTTTTTTTTTTTTTTTTTTTTTTTTTTCTTCAGCAGGTAATGCTACTGTAATCCTATTTGTAAAGATGTTAAAGGAAATATTCAGAATTTGATTTATTTTTGCCCTCTGGCAGTTTTTGCACATTGCAGGGCTTGTAAGCCACTTGTTATCATTCCATTTCCATTTCCACTAGCTTCATTTCACTGTTCTTTTTGTGGAAGGTGCCCTGATGCTATAATAAAGGGTAAACCTATATACCTAGGGAGACATGAATGCATGAGATTTTTCAGTTATTAATTGCTGGTCCATGAAGAGGAAAAAAAAAGAACTTTTCACAGACTTTTTCCTCTCTAAATTGCATTTAACATAGAGGCATAAAATAGTATTTGCCTTGCCATGTAGATTCGAGGTTTGGGGAGGGGGGAAGTGCTTTTTGCTTAATTTTTTCAAAGGAAGAGCTTTGCACATTTTCCCTTTCCAAACAGCTCAGAAATGGAAGACATGAATATAATCTACAGCGTTATGGATGATTTATAATGCATTTAAAAACAACATTTTAAAAAAATGCATCTTTATTTGTTTCGAAGTTAAATATTTTTTGTGAACAACTGTGTTCATTGCTTTAATGTTCTTCCCATCCTTACGTAGAGCTCTATAAAGCCTTATCAAAAACCCAATGCAAGCTTCAAAACTGAAGCGAATAACTAAAACTGCAGAAACAGGTCACAATTTACAGCATGATGGATTATCTAACAAAACTAAAATGGAAAGACGTGTGAAAGTGGCTTATCCATATGCAAGAGCAAACAGGTATAACTCAGTTCATGTAAGTTTAAGCTGATTAATACAATTTTTTTCTAAACATTTCTTTTAAACAGTTGGGCAAAGTATGGGTGGCAAAGAGCAGTTGAGAAATCTAAGCTGACTGTATTACTGATCTTGTTTTTAATAAGCAATCTTAAATCTTGCCTGTAATCTATTACTAACAATGATGTTATCACTTTTTTATTATTATTAATCTCATTTTATTGGTATTAATGAGCTATTAGACAGATGAAAGTAGGTGACAGGTTGGATTAAATAGTTGAGGCTAGAAGACCTTTTTGCATCATTAGTAAAATAGGATTCAGTTGAGTGTAATTATTAATTATTCGAATTAAATTGTCCTCTCACTTCCTTCCGTGTAATTTTTCTTCCCCTGGATCCATCTGAGTTCATACCAGTACAGCTGAGATAGTCTCTCTTGGTCTAGATATATCTGTGTACTTTTATACATTCATATTTTATTTAGCGTGTCACTCAAAGAATGAAAAAAGGAAGCCAAATAAATATCTCTTTTGCTATCATAGATCAGAAAAAAAGATTTCTGTTACATTGAAAAAATTTTTAATGGTTGGCCGTTAGATGGCAGTTAGATGAGAAGTCTGCTCATGTACTTACTAAACTAGAATATCTCATCTTACTTAAAATGTCAGTTGTCTTTCTCAAGTACAAAGGATCATTAGCTTGATAGTATGTGTAATATTTTCCTTCTTTTATGGAAGAACATTGTTTCTATCGCTCTGGCAGTAATACTTTATGTTGCACTGCTTTATTCTTGTCCAGTTTTATCAAATATTATGCAATGTTATTTTTTCAATTTCATTTAGCATACAGACAGGAACATTTATGATGCTCTATTTTGTTATAATGGGTAGAAATCACATCAAAATACAAAGTATAGTGATGTGGAGACATCATAATAAACTTCAGCATACTCATGTAGTAGTGCCTTGGACTGGCAGCCACCAGTCTTACTGATATGACAGCCGTCAGTCTTACCGGCTTCCACACATTTCAGACATACAGTGACTTTTTATCTTTTCTGTTGTTTGAGCTATGTCAGAGACTGAGACTGGAGGAATAATGTGACTTGATGTTATGCAAGCCCTTTTCTCCTCAGTCCGAATTAAACAAGTAATAAGCCTGGCTGGGTCCATTGGTTGGCAGTCAGCGCTGGAGAAGCGACTGTCCTCCAGCTCGTCCTTGTGACCAGCTCTGTTGTGGGGACATCACCAGAGCTGGTCTGGCTGCTGCTGCTGGCTCCTCAGCTTCTGCAGTGACCAGGGGCCCCTGTGAGCTGTGTGACCCCTTACTCAGTTCCTACTCAAGCCAAATTCACAGGAAGGACCAGGAAGCGTCCATATCCTGTGACTGAAAAAAATGAGACTGTATGTCACAGGTGTGAGAAAGGCTTTACCCAAAAATCTACTTCTTGCACATTAAGAACTAATAATGAATTTAAGATTATAAACCCTAACTTCCAGAAAGAAGAGTACCCAGGTAAGAGATGAGTCTTTGTAAACTGCGAGTTGGTAAAAGCACTTTCAAATGGGATATTTTCAGTAGAAGGGCACACACTCTAACTTAATCTAATTAGAAAGACTGAGTATCAGATGATGTTACTTAATCTAGCAAGGCTGCTGTAAGCAAGCAGCTGTTTTTTTTTGTTGTTGTTTGTTTGTTTGTTTGTTTTTGGAGGAGGGGGAGCAGCCCTGAGCTGCAAGGGGAAGCTGGTGGTAGAAGTCTTATGTGGATCTGATGAGGTATTCCTAAAAGGGGCTTGTATTGGTTTTGCTATTTGTGTGATACCTGAGGTGAGTTTTAGGTAGTTTAAGCTTTTAGAATTGTTAATAATTAAGACAATATATCTAAAAAGAATTGTTTTTTTTGATATCTAAAGTTGAATATTTGAATATCTGAATTTAAATGGATTATGCTCTTGTCTGTTCATACCTGGCAATAAGTGCTAGGCTTCTATAAACTATATGTTCAAAGTATTATTTTTTTTTTCTTTACATCTTTAGTAATAGGTACTTAGTGTTAGCTATTGGTGCTATTAGATACTAGAAACATGGAGAAATCTTTTTATTTATTTATTTATTTATTTTTTATTTTAAGTATATATCTAGGAAAACTTCCCATTAAGCCCAAGACTTTTTGCCTTTTGAATATACTTCACTATGCTGTAGTTAGTAGTTGTGTTTTGTGGTATGGTGCAATGTTTCTGGTAGACTAAAACAACTGGCCTGAAACCCTGGCACTTAAGGGAAAGTCTGCTTTACTTTCTCATGTGTAATCAATTAGCATAATCTTTGTGTTTCCACTTGTCTATAGGTTTGTCTGTGTTTTCTACGGAATGATGAATTTGATCCAGAATAAGCATCTGAATCTCCTCTACAATATATCTAAATTCTGAAAAACTGTGATGGTAGAGAGAGCTTTATCTCATACAGCAGTTAATGACATATCCCACCTTATGATAAAGTAGGAGAATTACTGTATTTTTTTCTTATAGAGAAATCATATTTTTTAATTTATTTGTGAGTTACCAGAAATTAAGTCTAAATTTGGGGAGCTTTATTTATTTATTTATTTTAACTTGCTATTAATAATGTTGCTTAATAGCTTCTGGTTAGTATTTGGTTAGTATTAACCTTTTGGTTAATATCTTCTGCAAGTCATACCTGATAGCTAATTTCAGACAAAAATTTCTTGTCTTTGTTAAGAGGGTCCTGGTTGTTTCTTCTGAGAATGTTCATACACTTGTAAACGTTCCTCCTAGAAACAAAGGTCTTAAACTTATAGATTATCTTTTCTAATGAGAAAAGAATGAATTTCTGTGGGTGCAGGGTCCCTTATTTCTCTGTAACTTTTGGACACTTCAATGTGCCAAGACAATCTGAATTTGAATAATATGAATAATACACCGGATTTTTATCTGCTGTCTTTTTTTTTTGGAAAATAAACTTTTTTATTTCATTTTATTTATTTTTTTTTAAGAATACCTGGGTACTTATACCATAGTTTGGCTGTCTGAAGTATTTCTGAAAACACCTTTTCCAAGTAATTTTTGAATAACCCACAAACCCCCAAAAAACACGAAACAAACAAAACACTTCTACAAACACATGTGCCTAACTGTGTTTTTGTGACGACTGTCTTTGAAATCTTTCTTACAGAAGGGAAAGACGCGAAGGATCAGAAAATACATAAAAACGCAATTGGTAGAAAAGGGAAGGGGTAAGAGGCTGAAAAGTGCACAGAAGGTGAAAAGATTAAACAAAGAGCTAATTGGCACATAGAAGGCAATATTGATTAAAAATAATTAGGGGAAGCTTTTTGTTGACTTAGGTTTTAAGTAGCTAGATATGATTACTATCTTGCAGTGACTGTTTAGAAGCTACATCAATGGTAAACATGTGGCATTTGTAATTAAAACATATAAAAACGTAATGACATTACCTCCTTTCTTGTGTGAGGAAGAAGATGAGCCAATTCATATCTTCTTTGTAGGCTATAACTAGCTTTCAGCTTTACTCTGTTTATTTTAAATGTTATAATTTATGCCTTTTTATTACACAGGTTGTCCGGATTTCAGCTTCCGTCATCTATTGTGAGCACAGGTTCTATCCTCACCCTGTGTTTCACCACAGACTTTGCTGTCAGCGCTCAAGGGTTCAAAGCTATCTATGAAGGTAAAACTTTTTTCCCCCAGTCTCTAACTCTTTATTTTTCTTAACATGTCTTTCATGTTCAAACATCGTATTTCAATTTCTTTTATTTGGGATTTGAATCGGCGATGAACGTTATATAATATTTTTGTTTTCTTGTGTACTTGACTTTGTCCATGAATTTAATTAAATTGAATTTCAAATTTGAAAATATGACTAATAGCTTTTGTGGGACTTTTTAATAATTTTTGACAATTTCCAAAATTGGATTAAGTAATTCTTCATTTTAAAAAGGTTTCTAAGTATTTATCAAATCTATTTTGATGATTTTTCTGGGCTGATTATTGACTGAAGGAGTATAACGGTAAAGATGAGAGGCAATATAGATGCTAACTGGTCGTGCACATCACCTAGTAATATTTTCTTTGTGAAAAATTAAAAATTCTTTTACAGGCAAAAAGAAAATGAAAAAGGAGGGGAAAGAAGGAAGCAGGAGAAAAAAAAAAAAAAAAAGACAGTTCCAACCTCTTTTATGAGAGTTGCTAGAATATAATAAGGACAAAGAAGTTTATCTGGAGTGACGGAGGAAGGGCCAAGAATATGTTGTGTTTTGGTGTTTAATGAGAATTAGGCACATAAAACTGGGTTGATATGTATTCCATAATACTTTGGCCTCATGAGAACCTTCTCAAACAAAGGTTGCAGATAGCAAATATGGTAACATGAAATCTGTTTTTTAGCGTTCTTGAATGATGAGGGTGTTTTAAATGTAGCTGGAGGGTTGCATTCAAACATCATGAATGTTAGGCTGGTGCGTGTGTGTGTGTGTGTATATATATATATTTTTTTATGGAAAATGCAAGGCTTTAGGCAGTTGGAGCTGCAGAAAGCTCAGTATCAGATATTTCTCAAATGTAAAGCCATTCTTTCTATGATATCACAGTTTTAATCCTGTATTTTAATCTGATTGTAGTTGTTTACTCTGACTCGCAGCTTCAAGTTTGTAAATCCATTACTTTTGATCTCTAAGTTATTTTGTAATTGGGACTATTCGTTGTCTCTTGAAACTTAGTCTCTCCTTGACACCACCTTCTTCTCTGCACTGATACATATCTTTATTGCAGATTGTGTTAATGTTTTGAGAGTAGTGTTTTTGGAGCTCTTTGGAGGAGGAAAGAGAAGGAGGTGTGGGGAATACCAACACTGGCTGACATACCTAGGTGCAAGGAGGAACAGAGGACTGTTACTTTTAAATTAGTTTTTCTGACCTCTTCTGATGGAGGTAGCTCTCGGTATATATTTCACTGGGAAACGTTCCTCTTATCCTCTCTCCCCAAAACTTTATTGATAGAGTAACATGTTTGGGGATTTCATTTCTTTTAACTGAAATGAGAATTGAGGGGTAAGGCTAACAAAGTCGTCTTTAATAGCCCATACCTGTTCCATTAGGGAAGCTGAGTAGGAATGCAGGACATCAGAAAAGTGTTATGGTGGCTTCCATGGGAAACTGCTCTCTGCATTCCAAGATCTTTCTCCTGCAGCAGTTGTGTACAATGGTGTATTTCATCCTCTCTATGAGGATGAGCCATCCCTTTTTCATATGGAAAAAGACAGTGAGGAAAGCTAAAGGACGTCTCTTGACTGTCAACTTAAGAAGGCACGCACAGAGCCACAGGCTGCAATATCATGACACTTCCTGCTGGCCTACTTTCGGGTAGGTCCCCAGCATCAAGAACTGTAATTAACAGTGACAGATAGCCCCGCACGCTTGTTAAACAACACTGCCCCCTTCCAAAGCCGGTGCTCGAGACTTCGCTTTCAAGCTTGTGTGTCCATGAGCTTTAAATTGACTTGAAAACATGTGACATCCAGCTCTGGAAGAAATGGTGGATGTTGCCGAAGCGACAGTGTCCAAGCATTAGGTGATTTCTGTGTCAAGCTAGTGATTGCTCTAAAGGCCAGCTGAGTTGCTGCAAACTCACAGGAAAGGAATTTCTTTATCTTTTTTATTTCAATAATGACCTGTTTTGGCTTTTATATCGTATGTGATTTCATGAGTCAGCAGGTGATCACTTCCCCTGGGAAGGGAATACAGAACAACTGTTACTGCTGACTGCAAGTCTTTATAATCACTATAATCACGCTGTAATCATCAGCTGCCTATCCTTCAGCTAGCTTACTTTGATTAAAGTAACTAGTTGCCCTCGTGTGTAGGCAGCTCTTCGGTTCTCCTCTGGCCTAGGCGAGTTACTGCAGTGGTAGAAGTGTGGGGAGCAGGGTGCTAACTACTGCCATCCCAGGTTTTGGGACACTGTGGGGTCATAACGCGTAGTTTGAGGAAATGCTGCTTTGCCCATCTTGACTAGAAGCAGACTTCAACTGCATATCAGCTAGCAAGAGCGATGTGTGCAAAAAAAACCCCCAAAAAACCCTAGATATTAAATGGTACCTGCGGGAGTGGTTCCATGACGAGTTATTCACACAGGGTAGAAAAGTGCAGAACACTTAATGGTAAAATACTGCCCCAGCCTTGGAACAGGGGAGAAAAAAGCTTAGCATCACTCTGCAAAAGAGTCAGCTGGAATTGTCTCATGGTGGCTGATGAAGCATATCTGAAAAATTCAAATATTAGGAGCATTGAAATAACTGATTTGTGTAAAATTCACATACTCTAGGAGGCTATAAAACTTATTTTTTTTTCTTTTTTTAATTTTCATTCTTGTAACAAGCCAGTTTTTCCTCTGAACAGGAGAAAATGTTCATCTTAATTAGAGGCAATTTCATGCAATTAAAAATAATACAATTGATATATTAAAGCACAAAATCTTGAAAGTTAGGTCTTCTCTTGAAATTCAATACTTTAAATGAGATCACGCTGAGGGAGCAGGATAGCAGTGGCATATCTTGCAACAGACTTGTTCTGGGCTGGATCGCTGGCTGCACTGAGTTTCCACTCCTCCCAGTGAAAGGGATGCTCCTGGGAGGCTTCCCTCATCCT
This sequence comes from Microcambeva ribeirae, assembly GCA_035222435.1. NCBI lineage: Eukaryota > Metazoa > Chordata > Actinopteri > Siluriformes > Trichomycteridae > Microcambeva > Microcambeva ribeirae. The sequence continues at coordinate 16,512 of JAYECN010455548.1, forward strand.
CTGCCCCCTATGCTGCTTTTATTTTACACCCTGAAGAAAAACTGTGACCAGTTCTGCTGTGCATCCTTCACACATGGACCTCTGATCCAGGAAAGGTGGCAAGCAATCCATTCCCTAAGCTGAAATTCTGGTGGGTGTATCTCAGCATCTATAGTCTTTGTATATGACCTTACTTCTGACATATAACCTCACATCCTATGCTGCCATGAAGTAATTGGATCTTTTTGCCCTTGCAACGTGTAAATACCTTAACAATGAAGTTGATGAAACCAAGTAGTTGTGTTCCTAGCACTTGAAGATTACTCACATCTATTTGGTTTTGCCTACTGTCCTCCATACACCACATAAATATTCATCAGACTTTGCTGCGGTAAACTGGTGGGAGGCATCTGCCAACGTGAACGAGATATTGCTATAGTTGCACAATTGCTTGTTTTCTAGGCTGGTGCATGTATTTTTTACTTAATCATTACTTAGCCAGGTTTATATATCCGTTTGAGAACGTCTAATATTTTTAACTGCAGCTCTGGAGATACTTCATTCTTCCTCAGTGATCACATCAGCTCTCCACTTTTGTTACCGATGGAAGTTTGAATTATTCTTATTTTCTGTTGATAATGTTTATTTAGGGGAATTTCAGACATTAAATCTGTGTGTGTTTTTGTGTGCTTATTTTTTTTAAAAAAAGTAATACATTCAGTTTATAGGACTGATCTTTAACTTGTTAAATCACTTCAGCAGAATAAATGACCTTTATTATTATTGTTGTTAAGTTGCAGGCTGAAGGATGATTTCTGTTTCTCTAATGTTTCTAATGGCAGTGCTTTACATTATACAAAAATACCATCTTCGAACAATATCAAGGGATTGCATTGGGGAAGGAGGTGAATAATTACAATATTGTTTGTTTACCCCCTGTTAAAATCTACTCAGATCCCATTTTGGGGATTGACAAACTGCTCCTTTTAAAAGGGGCTCTTAGGACTACAAACATTTAATGAAAAAAAAAAACCTGTATTGTTATGGGTTTTTTTTTTCATATCAAAGTTGGACATATTGATCCCAAACACTTGCATACAACTGGCAATACTTAAAGCAACTTTAAACGACAGCAATATCTGAAGCATTGTATACATAGATATTTATTTTCAGTGATGTATGATAAAATTACTAGGATCTTTGTTTTTACTGAGCTCATGTTTTCTGCCATACACTTGTTCAGGGAATCTGAATTTGCTGAGTGCACCAAGTTGAGTAAAGATAGAAGAAATATAACTTCAAGAAAATTACTCATCATCATAAGATTTTTTTCTAGTTTGCATTTTGCTACGCTGGCTGCCACTAGCCAATAAACCCTAGAAGCTTCAAATAAACCAGAGATTGTTGGCCTGTCTATTTTTATGCTTGTTTTATTCCAAATACATTTTAGTACAGTATTGGTAGACAGTCTTTAAGCATGAAGACAGAAGTACTAAACTTAATATATGCAAGCACTTCTTTACCTCTATCCTACACCAGCAGGATTTCTTTGCAAAAGAAAGAGCTTTTGCACATCCCTCTACTGCCTACCCACCCTCAGGGCATACTTCCCTTTTTCTTTTTGCCTTTGAATTCTCAAAGGTTTCTGCTCACACCCAGCATTAACATTTATATAGACAGTCACCTCATTATGCCTTATGCATCTTCCCTGCAGCTTCTTTTTAAATTCCTTTCAGCATCAGCAGCAGAAGGTGGTGGTACACTTCCACAGTGTAAAGTCTTTGAAGACTTTTCTTTTTGAATCCCACTTTCCCACTGCTGAGTATCATTTGGTGTGTGGTGTTTTTTTGTTTTTCTTTTTTTTCTTTCTTTTCCTAGTTTTTCTATGGTTCAAACAATTTAATGAGTCTAAGGTAGTCAAGGGTATGATTTATTTTCTTAATTTTTGTATTGACTTCATGAGCATATTGAGATGGCCTTCCAAGCTGCTGGTCTTCCAATCAACATGAACCCAGTCAAGATAAGACCTCTGGTCTCAAACAAATGATGGTTCTCTCAGCTTCTTCTGTAGTGTGTGGTTTGTTTGTTTTCTCCATGTTCCTGAACAACTGCAATGCAACTTTCTAAAAGTAAAACTCTACTTTTGACTGGATCACTATGTGATCACACTGCCTGCTTCTTACCTACTACTCTACCTGGGTTAGTTAATGTCACTGAGCTCTGCACAAGTTGTGACCCAGTAGTAAAAGCAGTTACTCCTTGGGAATGGACATGTTGAAATAGACTGGATAATCTTGGGCAAATATTTTGAGTTGAGAGAAGAAATTTGAGTTGGCATGGAAATACCAACATTTATACATTTCATATGCATTACTCTAGCTATCCCTGGCTTTTGGGCGATTAAATGGTTAGTCTCCTGTGACTGCTGTTCATTACACTCGTTGTCTTCAAACATTGTCAGTCAGTCACTAGGGTTAAGTCATAGTTATTGCTCTTAGATATTATTTAGACTGTTACAACATTCTGAAGCTTTACCAGTAACTCTTGAACCTCACTGGCTGTGAAGATGTCCAAAATATCCTAAATTGACTGTCTAATGATGGCCCTGACTGCTATGCAGTTTATACGATTTCCAATTTATTCTATGTTATATAGTTTTTAGAAGACTTCACTGTGTTGCTCCTTAGTCTGTAACTATTCCTTTTCTGTTATTATTAGAGAGGTGTAATGTAAACCTCAGCCCTCCAGCCTTTTACATGTGGCAGGCAGAAACTTCCTTTTCAGCATTTCTTGGTTGGGTAAACAAATCTAATGTTAATATTACAGTGGAATAATGCAATTATTCCTGTAAGCATTATTTTATAGCAATACACCTTAGCAAACTCGCAACTGTATTTAAAACATAAAAAATTATTCTCCTTGTATACCTACCATAGGTTCACATAATTAATGCAATGTAGGATCTGCCTAAAATAGTGTAAGACCCTTGTGCTTGCAACCCCACAGCTCAAAGCTACATAACATCTCCTACTTTCCAGCTCTCAGGGTAATTCTGTTCTTCATGCAAAGTAACCTTTGAATGACTATGAATGGCTATGACTTAACTTTTAAAAGGTAGCCTGTATTATTGAATTATTCTTAGAACTGACCCTGTAAGAACTACTGTACTCAGCATCCTTAAGTTGGGGGGGGGGGGGGGGGGGCCGTAGTTTATAAAAAGTAATTATGGTA
>JAYECN010455557.1:0-19719 GCA_035222435.1 Microcambeva ribeirae
ACATATGTACATTCTCCTTTTCAAATCAGAACTCCTTACTCTTAACTCATCAGATCTCTGACACGCTACAACTGTCAAAACTATATTATAATTCTAATATTATATAAAAAGTGTATTATAACTATACCATGTCCTTGACTCTCCTTCTTTTAAGAAAAGCAAAAAAAAGTTTAATGCAAATGTACCTTCTGTTTGCTTTTCCACAAAAGAATCTAGGTTCACAAAAGCAGTTCAAAAAGCACGTATTCACGTACTGCAACCTCCCAGGGTCTCTAAATTCAAATGTTATTTGTATTTGCATTATTTGATAAATATGCCCTTAAACTTAGACATCTGCACAAACATGGAACACGCAGATCAGAGCAGGCTCCTCCCAAAGCTCTGCTGAAATTCAGATCTAAGGCAGGAAGTCTCCGAAACGTTGCTCTAGTCTGGAGAATGCCCGATGCATTTGACATCTTCAGAATTTAAAATGTACACTGCCACTACCAACTTTGGCACAGAAACCAGGAACAGGAACTACTGTAGACTTCATTCAAGGACAGCCAAAGAAGAGATAACATCCATCCTTTGTATAAAAGCCTGGGATTGGAAGACTCAATGAGAAAACATAAAACCGGGAGATTCAGTTCATGCTTCAGTTTTCCTGAGACGATGCAAATTACAGTTTGCACTTCTTAGGAACGTGAACTAGATGCTAAGCTTTTTGCAACTGTTTTACAAGGAATGCTATAAGGACAGATAAATATTAGCTGCTTTGGTAATGGCAATTACATAGGCAGTAAAGAGAAGATGGTGATACTAATGTGGGGATAGTGGGAGAAATGAAGGAAGACAAGGAGAAAATAATGCTAGACTGACAAAGGGAAAAGAAAGGAAAATAGAAAAAACAGATAGAGAAAATTAGTCAAATGAATATAAATTTGCTTTTCCATTCTGTCAGTTTAGCCCTTTCCCACAGTCAGCATAAATATATTTCCAAATGATTGGCAAATAATAAAGAGCTTACCCTGCATTTACAGACAAATCAGAGAATAGATCTTACAAAAATAAAAATGTTAAAGTGTCCTGTATTTTCCCACGTAGTCACTAAGCACTTTCACGATTTTTCTGAGATACCTTCTCTGATTTATCTCTGGAGACACAATAAACAACTCATTTTTTCTTGGTAGTTCTGTGTGATGAGTAACTGTGACATGCAAACAACATCTAAAGCTTACGCAAAAAATCTCTTTTTCATTTTTTAAGATTTAAAAAAGGTTCCGGGTAACGTACCACCAGATATAGTTAAACTCGATTTGTCCAACAACAAAATTAGACAACTACGAGCGAAAGAGTTTGAAGATGTCAGTGAGCTGAAGATATTAAATCTAAACAGCAATGGATTAGCTTACATTGATCCTGGTAAGAATAATTTTACATATTCATAGAAGTTATTTGTGTCTTATTTATTATATATTTTGGCTATGTCTATCACACAGAGCTAGAGTTGGGAAAAAAAGATTTAAAAATTAACAGGTTGGTCTGAATTTTACTCTTCATAGTACTCATACAGTCAAACTCTCTGCTGAAATGTAGCAATTGCTGACGTTAAGAACAGATACTAATTTCAGTTTCCATATTCTAATACTAAGTCAACCAAGTGCAAATAATAATAATAATAAGGCTATAATAAGAAGAATAAAAAAAATAGACTAATAAGCTCCAAAAAGGCTAAAGAGTTGAACGACTTTTAAAATATCTTTGCAAATTCTGTTGGAGAGTATCATATAGTATGGTTGCTTTCCAGTCACATTGGATACTAAAGTAACCTATTGGATAGTAACATTGGATACTAAAGTAACCTATTTTTTAAAGCCATCAAAATGTTTTTCCAGATGCAGATATGCATAGTTTGTCTAATGAATCTTTATGCCAATACTGTTTATATCAATAACTGTCTTTACATTGACAGCTGCTTTCTCAGGGCTCAGTAACTTAGAGGAGCTGGATCTATCAAACAACAGCTTGAAAAATCTTGATTATGGAGTATTGGAAGATCTTTATTTTCTGAAAATACTGTGGCTGAGAGAGAATCCTTGGAGATGTGATTACAACATTCATTACCTCTTCTATTGGTTGAAGCATCACTACAACGTTCACTACAACGGCCTAGAATGCAAAATGCCGGAGGAATACAAAGGATGGTCTGTTGGAAAATATGTCCGAAGTTATTATGAGGAGTGCCCAAAAGACAAGCTGCCCATTTATCCAGAAAATTTTGATCTGGACAAAGATGATGAGGAATGGGAGCGACATAAAGAATCCGTTCAAACAGTAAAGAAGCATGGTGTAATTGTCACTGTAATAGGCTAATAAAGGAAACTCTTTTTTGTTAGTAGATTCACATATTTGATACTCTGACACAAAAAAAATCATTGTTTACATTTTTTAACTATACAGATTGTTTGTAAGAATATCTGCCTATGAAGATTTTTTTTTTTTTTTTTTTTGCAGTTAATAATTATACTGAATGGCATTAGTTATTGTTCCTGCCAACTTGTTCAGGACATGCTTGTGAAATATTCTGGCAATTATTTGAAACTTTGCAATAGGAATGGACAGAAACAAGCACAGAGCTGTGGTGGGGAGGAGTTGTTTTATGTACAAACACAGCTTATGTGTTGACAGGAACTTGCTGCAGAATTGTGGCCAAAACACATTTTCCTGAAGGTACCGCCCATTCTTTATATCTACCAGTTTCTTGAAGCATTCCCAGAAGTGATTTCTAAGACTTTTGTGCCAGCTTCCTGATCCTTTATTGTATACAAAAAAAAGCAAACTGAAGAATTGCCCTAAATACAGTTCTAGAATAAGAAGAATGGCTGTTGTTATACTGATTAGGATACAAGCCCAGAATTGGGTTCTACTGTCTCATTTACTGCTGTTCATGGTTAGTATTGAGCAAATATTGCAGCCTCTGTCTCTTCTGTATTTCAGCCACCAGAAAATAGGAATACTCAAGACACAGTAGGTTCAAAAAAAAAAAAAAATCAAAAAAAATTTAGGCTCACATGTCAGTTCGGCCTAGGTTATGTGGCCAGATTTCTAGGTCAAGTGGAACCCCCTGCAGACTGCAGTGCTCTGCACACCACATGCTGCTGCCCATCCCAGAGGGAGGTGAGGATCCTTCTGAGCACTCAGGAAACACACTGGATTCCCAAATTCCCTCCATCCAGGACTCATCTGTGAAGTGCTGATATCTCCATATCTCACTGGCGTCTTAGAAGGACAGATTCATTCAAGATCGTGACAATACTATTGCAACAGTGCCAGACAAATTCTCTAGCTAATCAGACAACACCTCTAAAGTCCTTGCTATGTAACATAGTGAGTACATGTTCCTTTACAGAAAAGCTGTTTTGACTGAATTACTGTACTTCATGTTTAGATAATACTTGTGGTTTCTCAATCTCTCTGCCAGTTAGTACTAAACTAACAGAACTAGTGCCATTATCTTAGTTATTAAAGGGTCATCCTTAGAAGACAGAACACAGCTGAGATTCCCATTTGGCCAGTAATATTTACAAGATGGGGCATTTTCTAGAAACCTTTAGAATTGCCAAAAGAGAAAAAAAAACGCTTATAGGTAGTAGCCAGTATTAAGTGAGCTCCTCCTCCAAGCTCTGGGGGATTTTTTCAGTACAGAATGAGAGTACTGGGAATGAATAAAAAGGACAGATAATGGAACCGCAACACAGCAGCTGTTACTGGCAACACAGCTAATGGAGAAAAGCTGAGCTGGAAAAAATGAGTTTATAAACCATGCTAGGTTGATTTCTGCAGACAAAGAGTTAGTGTTCAGGGAAAAAAAGAATAAAGAAAAAAAAAAAGGGGGGGAAAGAAAAAAGCCCACAAAAGACTAGATGAAGGTCAGCCAAAGTCAGGGTACAAAAGGGAGTCAGTCCCTGGACAGCACAGCAGGGAAGCTGGGTGAGAGGGCTTGGCCTCTGTGGTCAGCGGTTGGAAAAGCAGCAGAGTGAGACGGAGCATCACAGTGGCCTCACTGCTGCGGATTCCCAAGCAGGTCACTATATGTTTCTCTTAGGACCACGAGTAATAGTCGGGGTGGCAGTGGCAGATTAAACACAACTGTTCAGGAGAAGTGAGATTTAAGGATGAATACGTAAGTAAAGTTGAACTGAAGTTTATTGTAAGTGAAGTCTTACCAAGATGGAGATTCTGAGGGCTTGTATCTCACCAATTGTCCTGCAGACAGAGGTTTCTGGGTGGACTTGTGCCATCAGAGTGGTCTCAGAAGCACCACAATGATAATAAAATGAGAGACACAGCATCACTAAGTGAAACTGAAGTACTTCAGATGGATCTGTCTAGATCTCAGAAAATCAACAAGAGAAAAGACTTTCAGCCAAAAGAAAGATGTACTGAAAAGTCTGAATGTCAGAATTATCCTTGCATTTTTTTCATTAGATGACTGACAAAAAAATACATACATACATATATATATATATATATATATATATATATATATAGTGTCCCTGGAAAAGAGATAAACTAGTGAGTATCTGTATTTTCTATATACCCAGCATTTTCAGACACTCAAACTGAGAAAGTGGTAGAATAGACAGTAATTGCAATTACAAAACTTTAAAACGAGAATACAAAAATGGATATATTAGATTGGGGTAAGGGTTTAATTAGGTGAGTTCTCCTGATGGTGACTTGTAGCAAATGTTTAGAGAAAAGACTGTATGAAGAGGAAAACCATGAAGATGCAGAACAAAATAGAGCAGAAGTAGCCTGCTCAAGGAAAGAGACAAAATTATATTTGGAAAAATTACACAAAGGATAAAACAATGATTAACAGTTGGTCAAAAAAGAAAAAAAAAAGTACAACATTATAGGGTTGCTTGCTGTTTCTCTGAGCTTCTCTGCAATTTTCTGTACAGTAAAGCATGAAACACCAGGAAACACCCCCCACGAAATACCAGAGCCACAAACCACAACTTAATCTGGACATTTCTTAGCCTATGCTATTTCACCATAAGGGCCCTAGGAGCATTTCTGTGCCTAAGAGAAAATCATGGAGCTTTCTTTTCCTTCTCACACTTTTTAAGTCCTATCTTTCAGTAATTTCTCTGTTAATTCTGCTTCCTTCTCTGTCCTTATCCTCTGTGTTGCCTTCTTGGGGCACAGAGTATGTCTTAAGGGATAAACCACAAAACTCCAAAGAAGCAGCTGCCCTTGTCTACAATGAACATATCAAACACACACACAAAAAGATTATTTTACTTCATGTTTGGACATGACAGGATAAAAAAAAAAAAAAAAAGGATAGGTCTGTCAATATGGAGGATAGGTCTGTCAATACTGTGACTACTACTGGGAATGAAATGAAGTCTTCAAATGCCTCTGAGGAAATCTTAGCTGCTGCATGAGGAGTATGAATGGCAACTTTTAAATGCAACTCCAGGGCACACATGGAGGTCAAATGATTCCCGAAGATCACTGAGTGGGTGGGGTAAAACCACAAACAGCTGAGCTGTAATCCATGCACCTCATAAAGTCATTTTTTTGGCACAACAAAACATTTATTTGCCAACAAGAATTTGAGCTTGAAATGTATGACATTTAGCTGCAGAAATTAAACGACTACTGTATCATGCAATTACCACATAAGAAAGTTGCACTACATAAAGAAAAATAAATTAAAAATTGCAGCCAATTAATTTGCAAATGACAAATATTAACTTGACTAACCAGCCAAACAGACCCAAAAACAGCTAACATCACTGCTGATCTACCATTAACAATAAAAAGAGTTTGCCAAAATCAGGGTAATCTTGGTTTTGTCTGGAAGATGAGGTCAGAACTGTAGTTTGGAGAAGTTAGAATGGAAAGGTTCACAACATCTGGAGCCTAGAACTGAACAGACAATTCAATACAGATTGTTAGCTGAAGAAATGCCAAAGGAAGAGAATTCCAATATGATTTTCAAACTTTTAAAGACGTTACAGAAAATAGTTTTGCAGCAATTACGAACCATCTACAACAACGGCACAAGTAGGTTGTATGATCAGTAACAACGAGCTTTTAAAGAAGACATATGGTATTAATCTAAATTGCAATTGTACACTGATATTCATGTGTTTAATTCTTAAAAGGAATTACTGTAAAACATCAAAGTTAGAAGAATCAGTTTTACATATCAAAGTTTTCTAAACATTTGTGGACAATTGCATGACTCATCGCAATTAGTTTAAAATCAGAAGTAGTAGTTAGATGAAAATGAATATAAACTTTGATTTTGAGCCTACTGAAACCTTTTTTTTCAAGACAAAAAAAGAATGTACATAGTTTGTAATTACACAGATTGAATTTAGTTTCTTGAATGTATAAAATACATGGAAACGGATGGCAACCAACAACCTTCGCTGATACATCTAAGTTAAATCATTTCAACTACATATGAATCAGTCTAAAGTACCTGATAAAAAATACCATGTTTACATAAAGTTTAATAACAGAGCAACTGTTCATACTTATTGTTAGCTTTGGTGTTAGCTTTGGTTTCAGGCCTTCTATCTTCAAGCATGATCTTGCTTTTCTTAGACCACTATAGCTGCAACAAAGCCTGCCTACTGCCTGCACACTCGCAGACAGTCTGTGCTGCTTTCTTGCTTTCTTGCTTTCAGAAACCGTATATCACACATCTTAACCACAGTTATGGCAGTATAAATTCTGATCTTTTTCCTGGCTTGCAGCAGAAAGCTGAATACAAACTAGAAATACTAGTTCCTCAATAGCAGAAGATCATTAGAAACATCTCAACCAAAGCCTCCAATGCTTAATATTGTAGCAGTGTATAATGAAGACAAACAGCACGACATATGTAATGCAGCATATATCAGATTTTATACCAACACACACTAGCAATGTTGTATTAACAACAGCACTATGTCCTAAAACAGTAACAAAAGCTTGGTTATTCTTCTAAGGAAAACTTATTTAAAAGGCAGGATTTCTCTAATTTTTTTTGGTAGACTGACAGGTATTAAACCATTAAGTGAAGTAAGCAACAATGTTACAGACATTCCCAGAGAAAACAGAAATTATGTACAAAATTATAAATATATTACTATGGAATGTAAACAAAAGCTCTGGAAAGAGGACACACAGGAAAATAAATACTAGAGTGTGTATGATATTAGTTCATGTCACACAGTAAACATTACTATAGTTTTAATTTTGTAACCACATACATAGGGAAAGCAAAATCGTGAAAGCACTTAACATTTCTAAGTGCAACCCCCATAAGGAGATGACGTGATTGTATATGAATCATTTTGGCTTGCTTGCTTTGTTATCTGCCAGAGTGCATTATAACATTAAATCAAATTATTTTACTAAATAATTTGCAGGCTGATATTGCTGAGAATGCTATTTTATCCTATGATTTAAAAGCCAAGACCATGATCAAATATACTCTTTTTTCTTGGCCAATTGTGCTTTTCCCTCACCACTCTGGAGAGAAAAATGTTCTCACTCATAATTACACAATCATTTTCTAAACCAAAGAAAAACACACTGAAATTTTTATATGCTGCATCAACAATTTCGGTTGTGTATTATCAGATTAAAGAAAAAATGCATTAAAATCTCAAAACATGAAAATACACTTTTTATTTGGAAAACAAAAACTTGTAAATTCATTTGGATTCAGTTAAAGTGTAGACTAGAAAGGTCAGTGAGTTACATTTTCCATTAGAGAAACACTGAAGTAAAACTGTATCCAAAATCAAAATCATTTTGCCCAGGTATAGCAGAAAAAAACACTCCGGTGAAAATACGATTGAGGTATTTTAGCTCTATGCAGGATAAAGTGGCTGAACATAGTTAGGATGCAGGTAACTCCTAATGAATCAAGGGCAATTTAATGGCTAGTGCTGAGCCTTTAATCCTGATCATAGAGGTTTTTCACTGTTCCTGCCCAGTTCTGTGCTTACTGGAGCTATTCAGCCACTTTGGAAAAAGATTACTGAACTGACACTATTGCAAAATGCTGTCACGGAGGGAATTGATTCCTGACCAGACGTACTTCCACATAAAGTGTCAGGAAGGACTATGATGCTTTTTCCATACCCAGAGAGACTCTGCCTTGGCAGGAGCATCAAACACCATTTATACTTTGTGCTAAAATTTGAAAGCTGCATTTGGACCACTCTGGGATTTTCAGTTACTTTTACCTTTGAAAATTGCTTTTAAAGATCCAGAGCAGGCAAAAAATTACTAGACTCTCAGTTCTCAAAAGCACAGTACATATTGGATGTTACAGAGCCAGTTCCTCAAAAGGCTTGTAGAAGTGGGGAAAAAAAAAAAATGTTTCAAAGCCATTTCTTTAAAATTAGAATGTTTGAGGTATTTTCTTTCAAAGTTGGTAATACTGCATGTAGACAAATTTACATTTTACAAAACTATTAAGCTAGTCCCTATTCTGCAGATACTTGTTTTAGATCCAAAATAGTTGTTCTCCAACACCCTTTCATCAGCAAAAAGTACTACTCAAGTACTACTCAAACAGGCAACAGGCATGTTCCTTATTTGCGTTCAAGGACTGGCAGGCAAGCATTTTCCCATTTACTCTACATGGTCCTAACTGTTTATAATTGGATTTTAGGGATCTTTATGAAACTGTTTTTTTTTACTCTCTTTCTCTCTCTCTCTCTCTTCTCTTTCTTTCTTTTTTTTTTTTTTTTTTTTTCCCAAGGGAAAGTAATTTTGAGGGAGAATCAAGATTTCCCAGGGACTGTATGACTCTAGTTTGTCACGCAATATCACAGCATTTTATATTTGAGTTTTGGAATAATTACCTCATTTTTAGTTGGATTTTGGCATTCTGGTACATTTAAGCATATGTTCAAATTCCAATCTCATTTGTCATAATATAGTCACAGAATTTCATATATAATATAAGCTATTTTATGGGATTCTAGCAATGTCAGGCATATGGATAGTGCTGGGCCTACAGACTGCAATGAAAGAGAGGCATCTGAAGTAATTTAACAGATCTCGTATCATATTCCTTAATATTGCATTTCCTTAGGATACAAAATGGAGGAATAGCTAAGGATACAGTGAAGACAATTTATAGATAGAATTAAAATTAAATATATATATATATATATATGTAAAATACTTACTGACACTTTTAAAGCTAGGCCAATGAAGAGAACGGCAACCTCGAAGATTCAATCGTAATACATAAGGACGCCACCTCCGCAAAATATTTACTACTATTTTGTCCTGAACTTTATGCTTTATTGATGAAAAATTGATCTAAAAAATTAAGCAACTCATTTATAATTCAGGTATTAATAAGCAGTACGTATAAAATACATAACTTTATGAAAATCACTGTTAAAATCTAAACACTGAATCACAGAATCTGGAAAACACAGAAATATCTTTTTTTTTACATATATAAAAATGCTACAAAGCTGAGTAACAATGCTTATATGTAGAGGAAGCTTTTGTCTACAGTCTTTACAGCCAGTCTATTTGAGGCTAGTTTTCACTGCCCATAATCGTAACTAGTCAGAAATATCTTCTGCAAAAAAAAAGTCAGATTTGAATTTTATTTTACTTTTTGTTAAGATATATAAAATCCTAAAGATATGAAAGTTTTTTCTAGTTACCACTCTACTGATATATCAAAATAACAAGAACATGTAATCTATCACCTTAGTTTCACCAGAAGATTTTTAAATGATTTAAGCTACTGATTGGGGATATCTGATCTCTGCTTAAAAAATGCATTTTTTGTAATGTCTATCCAAAGTTTAAGACTTTTTTTTTTTTTTTTTTTAATCTAGAGAGTAGTCTTTTCTGGCTGATGCTAAGCGTTTCAAAAACAGCACAGAAGCCGACATATAAATAAATGAATTTATCCTGGAAACCAGAGCCTGGTGTCCCACTCAGAAGACAGAACAGTATGGCAGAGCTAGGCTTAGAGATTTTCTCAGCCTCACAGGGCACAAGTCTCATTCACTTTCTGGGCCCCAAATGGATCTGCTCAAGTGAGAGAGAGGTGCCAACCACCAGGGTTCCAAGTGCATCCACAGGATCTGCAGCCTCCTCTTCTCCTGGGATTTTAGCTACCTCAGTTGACAATCAGCTCCAGTACAGTGAAGCAATGTAATCTTGAACAAGACCTGTGTGAAAACAGCTCAGTTGTGAGAAAAAGCGGAGAGAAACCCCATTAGGGGCTTCCTCCCTTGGCTCAGAAGTTGCACTCAGGCTCGTGCCCTTGGTCCTCAGCTCAGCTGTGCTGCCTGTGCCTCCCCGTGGTCTTAGCTGGTTGTGGCTCTCTTCTTTGCACTGCTGACAAATGGCTTTATGTAATAGCTCTGATACAAAGGCAAAAGTAATGTTGCTCAAGGTGTCACTGCTAGTGATAGCACCTCAGCACCCAGGGAATGGATTGCTTTGAGGTAGTTCACATCAGCACAGCTGAAGGCAAGAGCAAGAAGAAATGTGACGTCCCTTTTAAGTTCAAGGCAAAGACTGGCCATGTCAGGTGTGACCCTTCAAGCAGGCCACGATGGCATGGACACGTAACGTGTACAAGACAGGCTTGCTGAGAGAAATGTGTGTGCCAGGGATGCTTGTGCCCTTAGGGTACAAGAACCAACACAATAACCTGGTCACTGACAGTGACCTAGAGATGAGCAACAACTCCAGGACTTCAGTAGTATGAAAGTGAGCTGGTCTGCATCACTTGCTCTGGGGACCCCAGGACTCTCTCTGGAGCAAACAAAAATATGCCCAGAATATCTGCAACTGAGTTTACCTTCTCCTTCTGTAGTAGTCTTAGAGTGCCTTTTTAGACTACAAGGACAATTGTCTGAAATTAGCCTGAGAATTTAGACATTTCTAGGCTAAAATTAGGGGGCTATAGCCAAGCTCTAGTGATAGATTCCCTTTTCAGTTATGCTGATTTTATAACAATGTACCACAGACAACTTTATTTGAATTGCTCCTACTTTTATTAATATGAATGAGTAGAACAGGTCAAATTCAGGGCCAAACAATTTGTCCTAGACCATTACAATGCTTAATATAACCTTCCTCTTTCTTTCACTCTTTTTTTATGAACAATATTGAAATAAAACATTACAAGAGATTATTTTACTTACATCACTCCATATTGAACTGTTCTGAGTTAGCAGCATCCAGGTTTGACTAACTTGAGCACATCTTGCCAGATCAACTAAATTTACATAACGAAAAATCTACTTTGAAAAAAACAGAAACATATTATATTAAAAACAATTCAATAAGAATCATCACTGCAGTAAACCATACAGATTCATCTACCTTATAAAAATATTTTCAAATTAAGTATTACATTCTAAGGACTTTTATGCACATCTTTTATATCAGAATGCCATTAACATCCTTAACAAAGACAATTAAAAGATGATTTTGCTTAAAAGTGTGTGAATTCAAGCTGTGATGGAAAAGAAAGGGATGTTTTTCATCAGCAGTTCATTTCATCTGTATTAACATCTGTTCTGATACTTGCTCAAACACCTCTCCTAAACCTATTTGAGACAATATAATTTGGAACAAACCTCTGTAGATTAAGGATAGAACTTTGAAATTCACATTTGAGTCACCTGTTAAGAGAATTTTGGTAGTTTGTACCTCAGAGTTCTTTTTAATGCAACTAGTGTACTTGGTAAATGCATATATTAAAAACTGTATTGCAATACTATGGTAGAAAAAATATTAAAACTATCTCAATAGTTCATCTCTTGCAGTCAAATATTCTAAAATACACTGATGTCACTAAACACTATTCTGAAAAAGGAAATGACTGTGGCAGCCGAGCATTCCAAAATGATATTGTCATGATAGATAATCTCAGAAAGAGCAACCTGAGACCGTAAAGGTAAGGAACTGAAAGAACATTTGTGAAGCTTCTTCAAAAGTTCCTCTCCTGTCATTTTTATGACCAAGTGTGACACAGTATTTCTGCTAGTAGAATGCAAACATTTTCCATTTTTCAGCTTAGAAGCTCACTAAAATAAAATAAGGGAAAATACAATAAAAGTATTTAATGCCTTTGCTACATAAGCAAATACGTATTAAATTACAACCATATGAAAATGTAAGATAGATTTAAGTCTCAAAGACTAAGGGGATATACAGAATTTTATGTAAGACAGCAGGATTATTCACAAAAATTCCCATATCCCCAAGCATTAGGAGAACTGAAGTACTACACCATATGCTGAAATATAAATGCAAATATCCGATATAGAGCTCAATGCTTAAAAGGTGAAGTTGTAAGAATGAAAAAAGAAAACATCTGAAAGAAATAGATAATGAAATCCCATTTTTTTTCCTAAATAACTATTATATAAGCAAAACTTTATGCTTATAATGTACCTACTTTCCTAACTGCACAATACATCCATGGCTGACATCAATATATCTGTTTAAACTTTATGTGGAAATTGGTCAATGCAAAAAAAAAAAAAAAAAAAAAAGACATTCTAATGAAATCCCCTCATATGCCACGGAACAGAAAACCTTTTTAACATACACGTTCATTCACTTTAGCACTTACTAAGATATGTACCTCAACAATAAGATGTCAGAGTGCAAATGTATCAAGGACTCAGTGTTTTACAGAACACTATTTCCATAACAGCTATTTAACATTTCATACAATACTACATAAAATAATGCTTTTCATTATATCAGTACATGGCATATAATTTGAAATATTATCCAGAAAAATGAATGCATACCATGCCCAGAGTTTACTCAAATTATACAAAAATAAGACAAATCTTTAGTCAAATGCAGCCTTAAGTGTTGTGCGCAGAAGCAATATGCAAAAGCTTTGCAAAAGTAAGGAAGTAATATCAAATTTTGTTGCACCTCTGGTAATCAGCATGGCTAAGAAGTGAAAAAAGAGTGACTGTCATTGCAAGTGTGGAGTGTGTTGATTACCAAAGTACAGGTTATCTTGGTGATGCTGAAATTTATAATAATTCAGTCACTAAAAGACAGAAACAAAAAGGGATGATTTAATAAAATCTGCCTCTGCTTATCACTGGCAACAGGATATCAAGGTTTGTGGATCACTACAGCCACACTCACTTTGTATACTGAGGGGTGTCTGTCAGACGCCCAAAGAAGCACGGCACGCCTGCCACTTGCATTAATTTCAGAAACCTCACTTCAGAAGTGTCATTCTGTTCAGGCTGGAACGTTTTCAAACATTCCCACATACTCAGATCGTTTTAAATGCCTAACTGCATCCTGAACAACTTCAGGATACAAGAAGAGTTTCTTTCAGAGCTGGACAACTGATGATGGTTGCTGATTACTGCAAGCAGACACTGAGGTGACTCAGTAATTCTGCCCTAGCCCTGGCTAAAGCGTCTAAATCTTCCATAAATGCTACATTGCCACCCCCTGGTTATTGAGCAAGCTCTGGCACTTACACACTGTATATGTTGTACAAGAGACATTCAATAATACCCCGAGGAAGATCTTGTTTGCACACGCTGACGCAACAAAACAAAATTTTAAAAATCCATTAAAAGCCCCAAGAATTGATAGGAAAATAAGCCTCACATCACACCACTGAAATTGCCAAATAGCTGTTTTTAATTATGTCTCCTCAAAAGATGCGGCTGCAGAATGTACAAATCTCTACTTCTTTCCAAGCAAATGAAAAAAGTAATTGTAGGGTACTATGCACAGAGAACCTGGCAGGAACACCATGTAGATATTAATTTTAACTTTTGCCAGTTATATAACATATAAAACTTATCTGAAGGAGAATGGTGGAATCCTGTGTAATTCCCTAATCCAACACATTATTAATTTAATGCAGGGAAAATGTATTTTACCCATAGTTCTGTTAGGCTCCTGTTTGAAATCATCTGTTTGAAATAATCATCTGTTTGAAATAATCAAAAAAGTGGATTTTTATGGGTGTACATTTTTATTATGAAATCCTGGGATCTTTACTAGGGTTATGTTAATTTTAAAGACAATTTAACTGGTTCAAAATGCAGCTAGGCATTTACGAGGATTTTTGAAAGCACGTAAACGTGTAGTTCCTTTACAATAACAAATGCCTTTATAAAAGCCTCATCCTTTTGAAGACTTGCATTCCATGATAATGATAATTGGATTAACACAGAAGAAACATCAAGGGTGATTCTTTCACACTGAGGGGGCTCACGTGTTCAGTTGTGACACACTGGGAAAGTCCAAAAATCACTCATAAAATGATACTGTCTTACTAGGGACGAGAACATTAGGAGGTGGCAGCGTAGATCTTACTTTGTTCATTCTGCTGGTCATAGAGTAACAGACTCTCTCCTGCTGTTTTATTGACATTCACACTTCTCTAGGGTGAACACAGCCCTTGGAGTGGCCAGTTTGTAAAGAAGAGGTTCATACTGGAGATTGTTCCTTAGCCAGTCACAACATCTTAGCAATTAGAGGTATGAGTACTACTATTAACAAGTTCGGCCCATAGCTGAACCATTTAAGAGTAGAAATTTTTTGCGTACTGAATTAGCCTGTATTAAGAAAATAGCATAGACTAGTTGCAAGGATGCAGCTAGCCAAAATAAATCCATCTCGCATTCAGGAAGACCACATGCATCAGCAGTGGAATCCATGTGGATGACATATAGAATTAAAGTCAGTTTGATAAAATCTGTAAACTATGGCCAAGGTTTATCAGAAGCTTATGGATCAAAGATTCCTGTGACTTCAGTGGCATTATGCACATGCTTAAAATTAAATATATGCATTTGGTTTTAGGCTTCATAGGATAAAACTGAAATTTGAGTATGCTATGGCCCATAATATTTAAAAGAAAATGCACCATGTTTTGCTGAAATGACGTTTTCCCATTTTTGTGATTTTAACACCACAATATTTTCCACCACAATATTTTAGCAGTATTTTAGCAGTATTTCCAGTGTACTGTTCAGTGGCAATTATTTTCAGTAACAGACTTCAGTTAAACTGGGCTTTAAACCGGAGGCTCCATGACCATTAGTTAATAATCATGTCCTTTTCCTAAATATTACTACAAATTAAGCTGTACTGATTATACAGATATTTACCAACCTGTACGTGAAGAGACCCATTTGGTCAGAGTTTCTTACTTCTGTGTAGAACAACTTTCTTTTTTACAAGTTAGCATATCAACAAGTTTGCACTCTCTAAAGCTGTAGTAGATTCCTTATTCCTTGTCTTGCTTTCTGGGTTAGCAGCTTTTACTGTCTTCCTGAGCACCATAATCTCTCTGCAGTCTTCTCAGCCATTGAGAAAATAAACTGCTCTCTCTGCTGGCGTTTGGTTTATGGTTTTCTATCTGCTGCCCCTTTGCTTCTATCAGGAGTTCCAACCTCTACCTATCCTCCAGATTCCCTAATTTCAAAACAGAAATTAGATTTCTCCCTATCTGATTCTCCCTATTTCTCTTGAGGTCTTAGCTCAGAGAAACTTCTCTAAGTCAGGATGGGGCATGCAAAATATGGTGATATGATCAGCTGCCACTGAAGAACGGAATAGCATTCCTATACTTCAAAGAATCCACTTGTCCCAAAGTATAGCAACCAGAAAAACATACATCTTCCTTTCTATTGAATAGACACAGTTTTCAAAACAAAGCATAATATATATTCTATATTAAATAGGCATAAGAAATTATTATTTTTAGAATACCAACAAACCTGCAATAGGGCTTCTTCTGGTAAATGGGATGCTTTACATTTAACAGATCGGTAAGAAAGATTTTCATTTGAAACAAAACCGCCTTCCTGATCTTTCTTTATCAAACTCTGAAATAAAAATGGCACAAGAGAAATACATGTTTACATTAATCACAAGTTCAAACATGTAAGTGTATTTAAATGTTTTAGAAATTATCAAAAAAGGAAGTTAAATTTGCTAAAATTAACAATATATTTTCAAGCTCCCATACAGTTACACATCTGTGAATATTTGTAACTGCTATTACCAAGGATAAATAGTTTAGGGTCCATCTCATAATTTTGAATTGTAGCAATACAATACAGAAGTTAAAAAAAAAGGGGGAAGGAAGAAAGCAATGGGGCAGGAGGGAAAGAAAGAATATAGAAAATGGAGATAATAAGCTTTATAATTTGCCATTTAAAAAAAAATCTTTTACCCATTGCTAGCAATATGAGTCCTACTGGCCCATTAAATTTACTTATCATCATCATCGGCCTAATAATGCATTTTAAAGCCAATTTGACTGACAACTCTGATGTCCTGCAATATTCTAGCCTCCCACAGAAGACTGGCAGTTATGACACAGGACTTAACACATAATTCTTGCACTTCTTGAATATTGGCTTAAGAACTGATGGAGGCCTGTCTGGTCTGGCTTCACCTTACACTGGGGCATAACAAATTACACAAAGTGCCTATGTTTACGTAATTTAATTGCAGTTAAAATGCCTATAAAAGTGCATATTTGAAGAGATTTGGCTGTATTTTTGTTATATGCATCCTAATCTAACTAAAGAAGTCAAACCAGCCCTTGTAACTGTATTGAGGATGGAAAGCATTTCAAGAATATTATTTCTTAAAAATACCCTGCTATCCTCCAGAAACAGGACATCTTTTGTTAACCCAGTCTAGCTGGACTAACATTTTAGGTATTTTAAGAGACCAGCAAGAAAACAGATTAAGGAAGAGGTATGGGAGGGACAACAAAGAAAACACTACAAATTAGAGACAATCAAATAATTTCAGGGACTAGGTAAGAGGTCCCTTTGTGTGACTGCCCTTTCTGGGGAGGCTTCTCTAGGACCAGAGAAACCGTGCTGCAGCTTGGTGGCATCCTTCTGCTGGAGAAACCTGCCCAGAAATGACAGGAGCCTTCATCCCCTTTGAGAGGCCAGACAGGACTGCTGGGAGGTGGGTTCTTGGGGTCCAGAAGGGCACGTGCAGCTCTGTACACTGAGAAGTCACACATACCCCCATTACAGCTACCTCCTACTTTTGGCAGGGGATGGAATTCCTGAGGCTTCCCCTTGCTCTGGAGGGGTCTCTGCCTTGTAGACCCTGCATCACCATTATCAGCCATCGCAAATGGCAGCCGCATGACCCAAGATAGATTAATTGTTGATAATATTTAACAACCTTTTTTGTTCCTTAAGATATGACCAATCTTTAACTCATAAATAACACATCCAGATCCCATAGTCAATAGTCTAATTCCATAACACTGCAAAGAGCAGTATTTGCAATAGTATAGTCAAATGCTTCATTTAACATTGACAGCTGCTTTTCCATAACAGTTTTTCCGTAACAGTTGGAATTTTTGGTGATAATCTTTAGTCACTGAGTTTACTATATTAGAAGTGTTATATTGCATACCTCAAAATAGGCTTTTGTTTTCAAAGAACTGCAGGCTTCTGCATGCCAAGCTTTTAAGACAGCGTTTAAGGTTATTTTATTAAAAATCTGTTGTAGTCTCCTTGTTGCCACTGAAAAACATACTTAATGATAATTAATGAAAGGACTATAATTAACAACTGTGTCATTTAAATGCCCTAGATGAATGGTTGGTAACAAAACTACTTTTCAATAAAGTAGTTATTTGGTTCATTTTTGGTAAGGATGTAAATAACAGCTTTTTATAATAGATAAAATTAAAACATTTACAATAGGATTCCAAGCTAGAAATCAAAGCATCAATTGGGCACAATTTAATTTTATTAGTTACATATAAGACATTTTTCATTTACAGCTTGATTTACCAATGCCAGAAATTTCATATGACTTGAATAAGCAAAATATATACAGGCCTAAGTGAAACAAAATATAACTTCATAAGTTCAAAAATATTTTGGATGGCATAGAAGGTATTACATTCATACCATCCGTAGATGTCACCTCAACTGGGGAGGGAAAGAACTGTAAGCAACTCAAAGAGCAAAATTCAAAACGGTCTTGACAAAGCAAGAGAGGGAGTTAAAAGTCATGAAAGTAAATTCAGTAAAGACAAGTGCTAAGTGTTACACTTAAATGTCAAATGTACAAAAAAGCATACAGCACAATGGATAAGGATTTGGAGTTATGAAAGACCACAAGTTCATTATGAATTAATACGAACTAAGAACCATGACTTCTGAGGGAAGTTGAAAGAATTGAGCTTTTTTTAGTCTTGAGCAAAAAGAGTATGCATACTGTGAATACTGTAACTGTCCTTCAATACGTGAAAGGTGTTACAAAGGCAATGGAAATAAAATGTTCTTGATAGCCATCCCAGGAAAGACAAGAGGAAACAAGTTTTCTGGAAAAGAAACTTAAGTCATCACTTAGGATTACCTTTTCTTTGTTAACTTGTAAAAAACTACAAGCTGCAAGGACAACTCAGAGACTATTTTTCCTGGAGATTTTTAAGAAAAAAGAGCTGCCTGAGTAATTAGGGCTACATAATCCTGGGTCATGGACCAGAGCCAAGCTCAGCAAGTGTGGCATGCAGTCTTCTCCTTCAAAGACAATGATTAAAATGTAAATGTTGAAATTTCAAATATACATTACAGCATCACTTAGCACAGCTATTATTTTTAACAAAAAGATCTTAAAACTCAGCTGAAATAACTACAAATTAACTTTTAAGATCTATAGCTGTTTTAAAAAAAAAAAATACCAGTGTAGTTCAAATCCAGCAAAAAAAGCAATTTTGATAGTATATTCCTAAACTTGTCTTCTATTATCTTAGTCATGCTTAAATGCTACATGCCCTCGGGAACATATTGCATGTTATTACTTAATTACACTGTGTAAGTGTACACTTCATACTTTAATTATACAGTTTAATTCCTTTTTAAGCTATGCAATCAATAAAGTACAGAAAGAGGAAAAGCTTGCAGGGCAAATACAAAATGCCATCAAATTTTTATTGATGAAAAAATTTTGCCTCGGGAGGCAGGCAAAATTTCCTAAGACTGGATGGGAGAACCCAACTATCTACATGAACATGCTCTGATTTTAGTTAGGCAGGATCTAATAGCACTCTAGTGGCAAAATTAGTTTCGAAATCTCCAATCCCTTTAATCCTTTCTCCCAACACACTGTTCACTCTTGGACTTTTGCCACAGATCATTCGTTCTTTGGTTGTGCCCACAGTACAGGACAGCAGTATCGTAAATGGATTGCAAAAATGACCAGATTTTTTCAAGAAAAAAAAAAAACTTTTCTTTTTAAATTGTAAATCATTCCAGTACTCCATTTAACAGTGCAAACAATTATACTGGTACTAGTGAAGACTGAGGAACAGAGCCAGGAATGACTGAACAGAGTTTTTTCGCATGCCAGCTTTGTCATGGAAGGAAATACATTGTGCAGTTGTGCCCACCAGATGCCTCCACATGATTCCAGATGCTTCTGTGAACTTATGATTAACAAATGTTGCCTTTGCTGAAAGCAGTTTTTAGAAGGCAGTGAAAAAGGAATAAAAAATAAGAGAAAGTCTCTGAAAACTGCTTAGGGAAGTCTGATAACTGTTTGGCGCTCTTGCTCTTGTGAGCGGTGTCCCTCAGGGGTCAGTCCTCGGCCTAGTTCTGTTCAATTTATTCATCAATGACCTGGATGAAGGGATGGAGGGCTCCCTCAGCAAGTTTGCTGATGATACCA